>JASAMY010001327.1:0-72743 GCA_030248085.1 Paralinhomoeus sp. GSCO2_6
ATCAGACGTGAAACAATCAGACCTAAAACAATCAGACCCAGAACAACAAAACACTGCAGACCTGACCCTGGTCTACACAACCTAATCCTCAAAAGTGTTGGTTGGTTTGTTTGTTTGTTTGTTTGTTGGTTGGTTAACACGAGTTCAAATTTTAAATTTGCGCCACATTCAAAAGGGGCTAGTAACAGTAAAACAACTAAACCAAAACAAATCAAAACAAACTTAAACCATGACGAAAACGAAAGTAAACATGACGTGTGTGTAATAATAATATTGGGGCAGAATGATGTGTGCATTGTAGTGCATTGCAGTACACTGAGCTGGAGAATGATCCCAAACAAAAAATAAATCAGTGTACCGCCCAAATAGGCGAAAGTGGTGAAAGTGTACCGCCCAAAGAGAAAAATTCTCGGTGTCGAAAATCGTCGCTCGTCATGGCCCGTTTTCAGTGCTTGAATCCACTTCCAGGCTTCTCCAGCCGCTCCTCGTCGCAGATGGGCAAGAGAGAGCGACGTGGCGCTGCTGGTGAATGGGTTTGCTGTAGCCAGTTCTGCAGTTCTCTTCTCGAAATGGTGCGTTGTTTCTTGCCGAAATTTTCGGTTTAATTTAATCCGACTTTTTCTTGTGTTTTAGCTCGTTTGTCGCCGCGCCTTTTCGTCGCTAGCACAGCCGGCCTGCAACCTCGATTTCGTGTGCAACTTCTGCAGTTCTCTTCTCGAAATGGTGCGTTGTTTCTTGCCGAAATTTTCGGTTGAATTTATTCCGACTTTCCTTGTTCTCGAGGTTTTGGACGCCTCCCTCACATCGCCACCTGCTGGCCGTCGATGGCCAACGGTGGTCAGCGGTCGCCAAGAGCTGATAAGCGTGAGACCGGTTTTTTCTCTATGGATTTGTCGATATTTATCTTGCGCCAAATTCAGTGTTTTCGTGCACTTCTTGTCCGCTCCCACCACGGATCAGGCGCCAGAGAGTGACGACGCAGTGCTCGCCGAAGAATCAGCGTCACCAAGAGTCGATAAGCGTGAGATTTCGATTTTTCTCCATGGATTTGTCAATATTGTCAATATGTCAATATGTTATTATGTTGTCAACAATATGTTGTCAATATTATTAATCTTGGGCCGAATTCAGTGTTTTCGTCCACTTCCTTTTCCCTCCCACCACGGATCAGGCGCCAGAGAGTGATGACGAAGTGCTCGCCGAAGAATCAGCATCGCCAAGAGCTGATAAGCGTTTGTCGACAGGCGTCGCTGGCTCGCGCCTACACGTCAGCGATCGCCCGCGTTTGTCGACAGGTCTCGCTGGCTTGCTCCGACTCGTCGGCGACGCGGCCACCACCAGCATTTGTCGACAGTCCTCGCTGGCTCGCTCCGACTCGTCGGCGACGCGGTGCGGCGACCGCGCGCGTTTGTCGACAGGCACCGCTGGCTCGCTCCTACACGTCGGCGACCACCAGCGTTTGTCGACAGGCCTCGCTGGCTCGCTCCGACTCGTCGGCGATGCGGCTACCACCAGCGTTTGTCGACAGGCCTCGCTGGCTCGCTCCGACTGGTCGGCGACGCGGTGCGGCGACCGCGCGCGTTTGTCGACAGGCACCGCTGGCTCGCTCCTACACGTCGGCGACCACCAGCGTTTGTCGACAGGCCTCGCTGGCTCGCTCTGACTCGTCGGCGACGCGGGGGGGCCCCCGCGCGCGGTTGTCGACAGGCACCGCTGGCTCACTCCTACACGTCGGCGACCACCAGCGTTTGTCGACAGGCCTCGCTGGCTCGCTCCGACTCGTCGGCGATGCGGCTACCACCAGCGTTTGTCGACAGGCCTCGCTGGCTCGCTCCGACTGGTCGGCGACGCGGTGCGGCGACCGCGAGCGTTTGTCGACAGGCACCGCTGGCTCGCTCATACACGTCGGCGACCACCAGCGTTTGTCGACAGGCCTCGCTGGCTCGCTCCGACTCGTCGGCGATGCGGCTACCACCAGCGTTTGTCGACAGGCCTCGCTGGCTCGCTCCGACTGGTCGGCGACGCGGTGCGGCGACCGCGCGCGTTTGTCGACAGGCACCGCTGGCTCGCTCCTACACGTCGGCGACCACCAGCGTTTGTCGACAGGCCTCGCTGGCTCGCTCTGACTCGTCGGCGACGCGGTGCGGCAACCGCGCGCGTTTGTCGACAGGCACCGCTGGCTCACTCCTACACGTCGGCGACCACCAGCGTTTGTCGACAGGCCTCGCTGGCTCGCTCCAACTCGTCGGCGATGCGGCTACCACCAGCGTTTGTCGACAGGCCTCGCTGGCTCGCTCCGACTCGTCGGCGACGCGGTGCGGCGACCGCGAGCGTTTGTCGACAGGCACCGCTGGCTCGCTCCTGCTGGCTCCGGCTGGCTCCGGAAGGTGGGCACCGCAGAATTGCAAGGGGGGGGGGCAGAAAGCCGACACGAAATAATTGCAAGGGGGGGGGGGCGGAACGTGGACACCAAGGTGCGCAGCGCACAATTGCAAGGGGGGGGGACGTGTAAAGTCGACACGAAGGTGCGCACCGCAGAATTGCAAGGGGGAGGGGGGCGGAACGCCGACACGAAACAATTGCAAGGGGGGGGGGGGGGGGCGGAACGTGGACACGAAGGGAAGGTGCGCACCGCACAATTGCAAGGGGGGGGGGGGGGGCGTGGAAAGTCGACACGAAGGTGCGCACCGCAGAATTGCAAGGGGGAGGAGGGGGGGGGGGGCGGAACGCCGACACAAAACAATTGCAAGGGGGGAGGGCGGAACGCGGACACGAAAGTGCGCACCGCACAATTGCAAGGGGGGGGCGTGGAAAGTCAACATGAAGGTGCGCACCACAGAATTGCAAGGGGGAGGGGGGGGGGGGGCGGAACGCCGACACGAAACAATTGCAAGGGGGGGGGGGGGGGGAGGGCGGAACGAGGACACCAAGGTGCGCACCGCACAATTGCAAGGGGGGGGGGGGGGCGGAACGCCGACACAAAACAATTGCAGGGGGGGGGGGGGCGCGCAGAACGTCGCGCGTTCTCGGCATTTTCTGTATTCTCGGTGTCGAAATTCGGCAGGGCCCATTTCAGTGTTTGAATCCACTTCAAGGCTTCTCCAGCCACTCTCCGTCGCGGATGGCGCAAGAGAGACCGATGTGGCGCTGCTGGCGAACGAGTTCCCTGTAGCCTAGCTGTGAAAAGTGCGATTTTTCTGCATTTTCTGTATTGCCCATGTCAAAACCAGGTGCTGTGCAACTGCCACGGTTTCTCTAGAAATGGTGCGTTGTTTTTGCCGAAGCTTTCGGTTCATTTTATTCTGACTCTTCTTGTGTTTTAGCACGTTTTTTGCCGCGCCTTTTGGTCGCTAGCACAGCCGGCCTGCAACCGCGATTTGGTGTGCAACTGCTGCAGTTCTTTTCTCGAAATGGTGCGTTGTTCCTTGCCGAAATTTCTGTTAATTTTCGGGGCAAGCCCCCCCCCCCCAGTTACCTGTGTGACTGGGGCGCGTCGGCAGCCCCACAGACTTACAGACGGCGCACCGCACAATTGCAAGGGGGGGGGGACGCCGACACGAAGGTGCGCACCACACAATTGCAAGGGGGGGGAACGTCGACACGAAGGTGCGTACCACACAATTGGGGGGGGCCTGGCCAAGTTGGGGGGGGGGGGTGGGTGGGGGGGGGGGGGGGGGGGGCGCTGAACGTCGACACAAACGTGCGCACCGCACAATTGCAGGGGGGGGGGGGGGGCAAATGCAGGGGGGGGGGCAGAACGTCGACACGAAGGTGCGCACCGCACAATTGCAGGGGGGGGGGGGGGTGCGGAACGTCGACAGGAAGGTGCGCACCGCACAATTGCAAGGGGGGGGGGGGGGGGGGCGGGGCGGAACGTCGACATGAAGGTGCGCACCACACAACAATTGCAAGGGGGGGGGGGCGCAGAACGTCAACACTAAGGTGCGCTCTGCTCAATTGCAAGGGGGGGGGGCGGAACATCGACATGAAGCATACCTGTAACCAGGTCTGGAAGAGTGGGGGGGGGGTAAATGGCAACTGCCATGGTTTCTTGGTGGTGCGTTGTTTTTGCCGAATTATCGGTTAATTCTGTTCCGACATTTCTTACATTATTCTAGCAAGTTCTTTGAGGCGCCTTCACGTCGCTAGCACAGCCGGCCTGCAACCACGATTTGGTGCGCAACTGCTGCAGTTCGTTTCTCGAAATGGTGCGTTTTTTCTTGCCGATAGTTTTGGTTAATATTATTTCGACTTTTCGGGTGTTTTAGCACGTTCTTCGCTGCACCTTTCATCGCTAGCACAGCCAGCCTGCAACCGCGAGATGGTGCGTAACTGCTACAAGTGTTCTCATAATGGTGCGAAATACACCACTTTTGGTAATTGTAGACAGGTCAAAAAACTTTAGCAAAATTCTGGGAGGGGGGGGCTGGGGTGGGGCAAACTTACGGACTGGGTGGGGGTAGTAGTCTCCCCAAGCCCCCCCCCCCCAGTTACCTGTATACCTGGGGCGCGTCTGCAGCCCCACAGACTTACTCGAGGAGGGCTGCGGCCTGGGGGGAGGGGAGGGCTATGCTCGGTGGAGGGCTGGGCAGCACTAGCAGATCCAGGATTTCTGGGTGGGGGCTTTGCACTCTGGGCGTTGGGGGTGGGTAGGGTCAAACCCAGCACCTGGGGGGCGACGACCCCCAGTCACAGGTAAGGCTGTAACTTAGCTGCAACTGGCCCATAGCTGAAAGGACAACACATAAGAGGATCAGTCCTGAAAGGACCAAACCTGAAAGGGGCCAGACCTGAAAGTATCAGACCTGAAAGAGTCAGACCTGAAACAATCAGACCTGAAACAATCAGACCTAAAACAATCAGACCCAAAACAATCAGACCCAAAACAATCAGACCCAGAACAACAAAACAACAAAACACTGCAGACCTGACCCTGGTCTAACACACTAATCCTCAAAATTGTTTGTGTTTCAGTGGACATTTCAAATTTGCGCCATTTTGCAGAGAAAACGGCGACCAAAAGAACTGAACCCAGGAGCTTGGGCGTGATAGGAGCAACAACAAACCACTAAACCACAAGGCATTAGGCAACCAAACCCAAAAGAAAACCTTAAACCTTAAGTGTGATGCACTTGTCACACTGACACGCACAAAACTGTTTAAAACTGTTGAATAAATGGTGGCATGGGATAGTGTGTGGCAGGCAAGGTAATACTGGCTCTGATTTCCCTATTTAGTGTTGATTAATGTAAGTATAGTGCACTGCAGTGCAATGAGCTGTGGCTAATGGAATAAACTGAAACTTGGTGTGCAGCTGCTACTGTCTATGGATGGGGAAAGTGGGAAAATTGACAAATTTAAATTTGAATGCATAAACTGCACCCAAATACCTCATTGCAACACAATAAGCTGTTTTGGATTAATTGAACTGAAACTTGGTGTGCAGCTACCACTAGAGGTTGGGATAGGGTGGAAGTGGTCAAATTTGAATTTGCACACAGAAACTGCACCCAAATAACTCATTGCAACAGAATTAGCTGTGGAAGATGGATTGAACTGAAACTTGATGTGCAGTCACCACTAGGGGTGGGGATGGTGGGGAAGTGGTCAAATTTGAATTTGCTCGCAGAAACTGCACCCAAATAACTCATTGCAATATAATGAGCTGTATGGTGGATGGATTGAGCTGAAACTTGGTGTGCACATGCCACATGGGGTGGGGAGAGGAGGGAAGTTGTCAAATTTGAATTTGCACACCGAAACTGCACCCAAATAACTCATTGCAATGAAATGAGTTGTATGGTGGATGGATTGAGCTGAAACTTGGTGTGCACGTGCCACTAGGGGTGGGGATGCTGGGGAAGTGGTCAAATTTGAATTTGATCACAGAAACTGCACCCAAATAACTCATTGCAACAGAATGAGGTGTGTAGTGGATGGATTGAGCTGAAACTTGGTGTGCACATGCCACTAGGGATGGGATGGTGGGGAAGTTGTCAAATTTGAATTTGCACACAGAAACTGCACCCAAATAACTCATTGCTAGAGAATGAGCTGTGGTAGTTGGATTGATCTGAAACTTGTTGTGCAGCCACCACTAGGGGTGGGATAGTGGGGAAGTGATCAAATTTGAATTTGCATACAGAAACAGCACCCAAATATCTCATTGCAACAGAATGAGCTGTGGAAGATGGATTGAACTGAAACTTGATGTGCAGCCACCACTAGGGGTGGGATACTGGGGAAGTGGTCAAATTTGAATTTGCGTGCAGAAAATGCACCCAAATAACTCATTGCAACAGAATGAGCTGTGGTAGATGGATTGAACTGAAACTTGGTGTGCAGCCACTGCTAGGGGTGGGGATAGTGGGAAATTGTTAAATTTGAATTTGCATACAAAAACTGCACCCAAATAACTCATTGCACCAGAATGAGCTGTAGTAGATGGATTGAACTGAAACTTAGTGTGCAGGTAAAACTAGTGGCTTTACACAAACCTGGGTGTTGGGTGGGGGAACAACCCCCTCCCCCAGTTACAGGTAAGGCTGCAACTGAGGTCCATAGCTGAAAGGACAACACATAAGAGGATCAGACCTGAAACAATGAGAACTGAAACAATCAGACCTAAAACAATCCGACCCAAAACAATCAGACCCAGAACAACAAAACAACAAAACACTGCAGACCTAACCCTGGTCTATATTACTAAAGCACAATGTCTGTCTGTCTGTCTGTCTGTCTGTCTGTCTGTGTGCAACGCAGCGCAGAGAGTTGTGCTGGATGGATTGAGCTGAAATTTTGTATGAAGCTGCCGTGGGAAACTTCACCGTCATTTAAGGGCCGGATTTGCGATAGCTACCGTAATCCGTGAGTTATGCAAATTTCGCATACGTGTTTGATCGAATTTGAGAATTCAGTGTCAATTCTGCTTGGGATATATGTAATCGACCGTGCTGATCACGAATATCACATCCGTTTTTCAGTGCGGTACCGTAATCGCGAGATACGACGCATTGAATATGCAAATTGCGTTTGATCGAATTTGAGAATTCAGTGTCAAATCTGCTTGGGATGTACGTAATCGACCGTGGTGATCACGAATCTGGCATTCGTTTTCCAATCTGCTACAGTAATGACAAGATTTAGCATTATCCTTTTCTACAGTAGTATGACTGTATGTGGGTTCTGTCTGCAATGCAGCTTGAGCTGAAATTTTGTATGAAGCTTGCTTGGCACATTTTACCATCAAAATAAGAGTGGCACTACTGAAGCTGTCGTAATCCATGCGTTATGCAAATATAAATAAATTATATGATAATATAGCACATTTTATGCGTGCTTCTGACTTATCAGAAGTGTTTAGAAAACAGTTGTGTACAGATCAATGGTGTAGTGGTTATGATGTCCGTTACTTTTCTGGAGGTCCTGGGATCAAACCTCTGCCATAAAAATACTTGTAACTTTTTTGTTTATAACTTTTTTGTTTTGCACGTGTTTATGCTATAAAAACTTTGAACTTTTATTATTTTTTACTTTGTTTTACAGGTGTTAGCGCTATAAAAACTTGTATTACACGCTCATGCACGCACGCACGCACGCACGCAAGCACGCACGCACGCCCGCACACGCACATGGACATGGACACGCGCATGCACATGCACGCACGCACGCACGCACGCACGCACGCACGCACGCACGCACGCACGCACGCACGCATGCGCGCACGCTCGCACGCACACACATGCACATGGACATGGACACGTGATGCACGCACGCGCACGCTCGATCGCACGCACGCATGCACGCACGCATGCACGCACACACACACGGACGCACCCACGCACGCACGAGCACTCATGCACGCACGCACACACACACACGCACGCACGCACGCACGCATGCACGCACGCACGCACGCACGCACGCACGCACGGACTCGCGAGTGGGCGCACGCACGCATGCGCGTGTATGTGTTAGCGTTTTAGTGGTGCGTTGTTTTAGTTTTTCTTGGCATTGAGCACTGATCGTCGACGCATTAAACGTATTAAATGAAATATTGTTGTGCGTTTTGCGCGGTCCAATGGCCCAATGAACTTGGATTTCCCCGAAAAAGAAAATGGCTGAAAACAATTGATGCGTCCGCATCCGCTGCTGCGTCCGATGAAAACTTTCTTAATTTTAGGCTTTGCTTAGGCTTAGTCCAGACTTTGCTTAGGCTTATGCTTTGGCTTTGATTTGGCTTAGGCTTATGCTTCGCTTAGGCTTAGGCTTCACTTAGGTTTCGGACGCAGCGGACGCGGACGCAACAATTGTGCTTTGCCAAAAAAAGACGACGTAAGGAAGACACAAGCCCAAGCCCGCCGAAAACCGCCCGCCCACGGCGCGCTGGAATGGAATCGGAACCGTCGGACCTCGATCCTAGCTTAGACCAGGTCCAAAGGCTTTGCGCCTGCAGATCAAGGTGCATGAACATATGTGAGCAACCATGCAAATTACAAAAAAGCCAATTATTATTAGCTGACTCTGAAGGGCTGATTAAAACAATTAGCCCACTGCCTATATGGGATTTATGGTGTGTCTGCTCAAGATGGTATAGTGCCTAATTTTTACTATCGAATGTACATAATGACTGGAGATGTAATGACGCAAGAATAAAGCGTTACAACAAAAAAGGTGAAATGTTTTCCTGTATTGCAGAAGTGCATTGGTTGCATTGGTTGACTTCCTTTGGCTTTTGCTGCAGCACTTTACAGATTCGTCATTGTTGTTTTTAAACTGAGCATTCACAGCATGGTTTTATGACACATTGTATTGATGATGAGTCACTACTGAGGACATGAAAATATTGATACTGAATCACTTCTGAGCACGTTTTTGATGATGAATGACAAACGACAAAAGAGATGAAAGGTTTCTCAGATATAGCAACAATCTCTGCCTATTCTCGCCCCCAACCCCCCATTTGTCATTGAGCTACTCGACCTTTGGGGGCCTCTGGGCGATAAACTATTTTTGGGTTCTCCCATTCTCTCCAGCCCCCCTCCCCCCCCCCCTTGCATCGGTTCATGGTCTTCTTTGTGTGCGCGTTTTGTGCATGTTTCGGATTGTTCGTGTTGGGTTGCGAGAGCAAAACGTTTTTGAACATACAACACATACAAACAGACACACCGAAAAGCCTATGCTCCCCCCCCCCCGCCACATAGCATCACCACAGAAAATAAAACAAAACTTCTGCAAACGAGTCTCAGCGCATGTCTCCAATTAACGTCGTGGGTGTGTTGATATGAAATTTATTTAAAACAGAGTGGGTGTTACAAGTAATTCTGTAGTATTCATGCAAATGCGTTGGTTGACATGCATTGGCTTTGGTTGACCTGCATTCCAACACTTTGCAGTTTCATCATTGCGGTGATTCATCATTGTACAACTGAGTATTCTCAACATTATTTTATTTCATGAGACAAATTGATGTTGAACCACTTTGGAGCACGTTGCAAGCAGGAGTCCTGAGTTCGAAGCGGCTAGTATGTACAATGTAATAGGCATACTCGAACCATGGTGTACCATGTCCAACGAAAAAGGGGGTGGCCATCGCCACCCCCTCCACCCCCTGGCTACGTCAGTGGAGAATGGGCTTCTTGCACACACAGTTCTGCGCGTATGCACAGTCGAAAATACAGTCTAGCATTTGTTTGAGTCTTGAATATTCGACGAGCACGCACTTGTCAAGGCATGTGCACAGTCTAGCAAATGCTTCAGTCTCGTGCAGTGCAGCATCTAAAAGACTCAAGCTCAAAACTGCTCGTGCGTGATTAGTCTTGGTCGTTTTTGTTGACCGCTAAAGGCTGATTCATAATTAACGGTCTTCCCATCGGTCTCGGTCTCGGTCTCGGTCTTCGCATCGGTCTCGGTCTCGGTCTCGGTCTTTTTGACCCATGCAAAACTGACAACGCGTTGCCTCCGGTCTTTCAATGATCTTCAGTCGAATGCGCGCCTTTCAGCGTGTTAAAGAGCGTACTGTGGCCCTTGTTTTCGACCTGTTTCATCTTTTATGCGACTTCCGTAGGAAACAAAAAAAGCACACGCAGTAGACGACGGGAACGCACTATCACCAGACAAACAGACAGACATTGTGCGGCAGACGCAGACCGCCGCCAGCGGTTCTGGCCGCCGCCAGGGGCGCGGACGCCGCTACCTACAGGAGCAGTCGTCAGCTTCTGGCCGCCGCCGTTTTTCTTGGATTTTTGGTATAAGAGCTGACGTCAATTATCCAAGGAGACGGCGCCGCCTCCACCTGTTGAATACGACGCATCGTAAACTCTTCCTTGTTTTCAATTTCTGCTAATTTCCTAGTCCCTTTACCCTTATGCGAATACCGACAAATTCTTTGAGGGTGACGGCTATACTAAAGCGTGACTACGGTAGCGCGCGCGTTCAACACGAGTTCAATGAAGACCGATGAAGACCGGAGCAAATGTTCAAAGTTCCCAACATCGTCGGTCTCGGTCTTCGCATCGGTCTTGGCTGTTTAGCATGGGAAGACCGAGACCGAGACCGAGACCGATGGGAAGACCGTTAATTATGAATCAGCCTTAAATCGACATGGCTTGTTGTAAAAAGGGCGAAATCAAGCGCGCTCACTTCATTTGAATGTGTTGCTTTTCATTTAAAATTTCTGTGCTTCCGCACGGATTAGACGGTGTACACTTCCTGGAATTGTTTAGCATTGCCGATTCCTTTGGAATCGGTGAAATCGCCGCACAAGCTTTATTGATACGACGCGCGGTTATTGCCTCCTTTTGTTGCATACATTGTTGTTGTATTGCTTACGGTTTGCCAGTGCCAGCAGCAACAAACTGGATCACAGTGTGTGCGCACACAGAAACATGGTGCGCAACTGAAGTGAGAATTACACGCTGCGGCAATTCCACGCACGCATTTTCTAACGCTGCCCCTTACTACAGGGGGGGGGGAATACTCGCGAGGGGCACGCGGGGCAGATTTGCGCGGGGCAGCCACTTGGGGGAGACAATTTGTCAGGCGTAGTATTTGGCACCGGAAACGCACCAAAAATAATTAGCGCGTATAATTTTGGCTTAGGTTTAGGCTTAGGCTTAGGCACGCACGCACGCACGCACGCACGCACGCACGCACGCAAGTGCACGCATGCACGCAGAATGTATACAAACTCATGCTCCTAAGCTAGTGAGCAGCGTGCATGCATGCACTTAAGTGCGTGCGTGCGTGCGTGCGTGCGTTCTTCCTTGGCGGCATTAGCGGAGACCGCTGGCGCATCTCCTCCAGCTTGCTGGGCCGCGTCCAGTAGAACGGAGCCGCCCCCTCCCCTCGGCTGCTGACGCCTTCTTGTTGCCGTGCGCACTTGGCGACAACCTTTTCCAAAGGCTCGACGCCTTCGTACCTGCGAAAGCGCCGCAACTTTCCCCAACTACTGCGCGGGCCAATTATTCTGAACTCTCTGTCACCTGGAGGAGAGGAGAGGAGCCCGCGCAGAAGCAGAGCTCCGTCCTCAGTGTTTTCATGCAGCAGATACAGGCGCTTCTGGAAGGCGTTGCCGTCGACGTCGGGGTGACTGTACTTGTACTCGCTGCTGCGCCACCGCCACGCGCACAGGACCTGCCGCCCTGGTCTATGACCAGTGCACCCTCGCATCCCGGAAATTCAACACCCACATCTACATGCAACCAACTCCACACTCACACACAGTTAGCTCACTTTCGTCAAAGAACTTTCTGTTGCGTTTGGACTCGCCCCATTTGCCCTATGAGTCGACGTACAAATCCGTGTGGTTGATGTTGGAACAGTCAATGAGAAACGACACTGCCTTCCGACCAGAGGGAATGCAGTTGGGGACGCTGTCCAGCAGCGCCGCTCCGAATGACCTTCGGTGTAGCAGCAACTTTTCCGCAACACCCAAGGACAGGTATTCATCCTATGCCAGTTACTATTATTATCGCAATTATTGTTCGGTGCTTTTTCAATGCCGGCCGCCGAACTGTCTCCCCCAAGTAGGCGCATGTTTCCGATGTTCAAAATCCTAGTGGGACACCGTGGGACACAGCGGGATCACAGTATCCTTCGCAGAAAGCGTGTTTTTCTGTATTCAAATTCAACTGCATCGCATCAGAGTCGCGGAACCAAGCAAAACGATGAAGCGCAAGATCGAGATCGAAGTTTGGGGCCGGGACGATGTGCGCGATATCCTACAAGAAATGCGGAGCGGCAAATCGGCGCGAACGGCTCGCCCAGCCGCCGAAGAAATGAGCGTGCGGCAGTCGCAGTCACCAATAATGTTTGTAAATGTTTGCTTAAACTTTTTTTTGTCTAGGAGCTGACTGGACACACTGTCAGCAAAAGCGCGGTGGATAGGCGCGTGCGAGATGTCGAGGTTGGCAAGAGGCAGGCGTTCGGCAAGCGCTCAACCACACACACGCGACCGCAGTCGACTCCGTCGGCGCTCGCGTTCGGCAGCAGCGCCGGCCCTGCCCCGGATGTCGGCACGCGACCGGTGTCGACTCCGTCGACGCTCGCGCTCGGCAGCGGAGCCGACTCTGCCTCGGCTGTCGGCACGCGACCGCAGTCGACTCCGTCGGCGCTCGCGTTCGGCAGCAGCGCCGGCCCTGCCCCGGATGTCGGCACGCGACCGGTGTCGACTCCGTCGACGCTCGCGCTCGGCAGCGGAGCCGACTCTGCCTCGGCTGTCGGCACGCGACCGCAGTCGACTCCGTCGGCGCTCGCGCTCAGCAGCGGCCCCGACCCTACCTCGGCTGTTGGCTCGCGACCACAGTCGACTCCGTCAGCGCTCGCGCTCGGCAGCGGCGCCGGCCCTGCCTCAGCTCTTGGCACGCCACCGCAGTCGACTCCGTCGGCGCTCGCGCTCGGCGGGCAGGGGTTGGAGGACAGTGGCGCTCTGGCGGCGCGAGTGTCCACGAAGCAGCGCTCGACCGGGCTGACTAAGTTGCTGGCGCGCAACGCCCTCCTCGTGCCCGAGCAGCGACAGGGTGGCGGGGTGCGCGTGTACACGTTGAGCCAGCGCGTCGCCGGCGGGGCCGCGTACTACCGCTGCCTTCGCTGTTACTACCTCTACAAGAAGGACGCTGCTGTCGATGGCGTTCGGCGCGGGCGGGTGTGAAGTGTGAAGGGCTGCCTCTTTCACTACACCAAGGCGGTCCTGGGCCAGGTCAAGGAGAAGGGCCTCTGGCGATTCTACAGTAAGGCGTTTGGCGAAAGGAACGTCATATGGCGATGGATCCGCATGATCTGCGCCATGCCGCTGTTGCCGCCGATCGTGCTCCAGTGGACCTGGGCTCTGTACCTGGCCAACCCTCCCCAGGAGCCGCCCGGCTGGGTGGCGCCGCCCGGTTTCTCTGGCTGGCCAGCCGCGGAGCTGAACGCTTTTCGCAAGTACGTCTACGACTACTGGATGAAGCGCGTCGGCTCGGACTGGTTCAACCACTGGCTTTCCACCACCGACCGGACAACCAACGCTGCCGAGGGCTACCACTCTCAGCTGAAAAAGTCGGTGTTCATGTGCGGTGACCAGAGTTGCGTTGAAGCAACTGTTTCAGGTGGCCGCGTCGCGCGAAGCTGTCGCTTTTCCTGGACAAGCTCAGCCAGCGCCACTTCAGGCAGCAGACCCGGATCGAAGCTCTGCTCAAGCCGACGACGAAGCCGCGACGCTCGAACAAGACGTACGCGCTCGTCAACGAGAGACTACGCCAGTACAAGGCTGACTTCGATGTTTCTCTTGTTGTGGTTGCATAAGGTTGTCTCGGCGGAGTCCGGTGAATTGCAGCTGAAGCTGAACCCCGGCCTCGACCGGACGGACGTGGTCCTGCTTGCAGACGAGTTCCTGAACAAGGTCAAGTAACTTGGTGGCCGACCTGGAGGAGCAGGGCCGCCGGACGAAGAAGGCGCAACGCGCGCTCGACAAGAGGGGCGCTCAACGAATAGCTGTGGACGCCGGTGTCCCATGAAAATTTGCACCCCCAAATTTTTCCCCCCCCGGGAAACATTTCATATGATAAAACTCCCCCCCGGGAAAATTTTCATATGAAAATTTGCCCCCCTCGCCGTGAAAATGTTCACCCCATTATGAAGATTCTCCCCCCCCCCACTAATCGAAATTTGCCTGTCGTCGTCCCTTATCGTCAAAGCCATGTGTGCGTGGTCACGCTGCGCTCTCCTACCTACCTGCTCTACAACACACACGGATCTTGGAGACGGGCATACACCAATCTCGAGCGAACTCTGTGCAGAACCGGCAGCAGAACAAGGCAAATCCCACCAATCGGCCTGAAGCCGCAGAACTGCATGTACATCCCATTACTGTCTCCCTGTAGGTCGTTTCACAGGTTGCGTTTGAGCATATTTAGGGCCATTCAGTTGAAATTGCTTGAAATAAAACAGACAGCGCGCCATATCTCGTCGTTGCGACAGAGTACCGCAGTATCTCAGCAAGTGGGTCGAGGCAAATCGAGGCGATCCTTGACAAATCTGCTGCGACTATTGCCAAGTTTGTCATCGGACATGGCGTTCGACCTTCAAAAAACCGCCGACCGCAAAAAATTGTGAAAGTCCAACTGTAATCTGTGCCACATTGCAGTTGTCTTATACTTATCTTGATCACTCCAGACAATTTGCGACTAGCTAAGGTGTAGCTGTTGCATAGGCGTGGCGTTGGGTGGACAAAGACGAATTCCGATGCGTACATAAAGATATCCACCATTCATAATGGGGGAGGAAAATTTTCATAATGGGGGGAAAATCTACATGGCTTGGGGTGACAATTTTCATATGAAAATTTTCCCGGGGGGAGAATTTTCATGGGGGGAAAATTTTCATGTGACACCGGCGGCTCCGCAGCCCCTGCTCCAGGAGCCTCTGCCGAGCGTCAAGTCCGCATTGGACCCGTTAACACGTTCCATACCACCGCTGCGTTGCGCATGTTCATTTCATTGTTGAAGGGGCCGCCCACTCCGCCAATCGGGCTTGCCAATCTGGGCAACACGTGCTTTCTGAGCGCTGTGCTCCAATGCTTGGCCGCCGAGCCCCTTCTGCTACTGCAGCGCGTGTACGAGGCGGCGCCTCTGACGAAGCTGCTCGACAGCCTCGTCTCGAGCCTGCAGTCGCTGAGGAGCAAGACCCCAGCCGACCTGACAGAGCTTCTGGTAAGCCTCTGGCGTGCCGGCCGCTTTCTCACCGCGTTTTTCTTATACGTTTCCTCTTCAGAGCTCCCTTCCGGCGGTGTGGGGCTTCACTGACAGAAGCCGGCAGCACGACGCCCAGGAGCTCTTCAACCGCCTCGTCGAGCGCGCCGACTCCGAGCTGATGGCCGCGAGGGGCGAGTGGCTGACGGCCGCGGCCCAGGCGACAGTGCAGCGACTGCGCGCGGCCAGCGTGCTCGGCGCCAACGACGAGCTACTCTGCAACCGACTCTCCTCCAGCTCCAAGTGCTCAGTGGTTGGCGACGTCTTCAAAGTATAGATTTTGATTTACCCACGTCGATCTGTCAAGCACAAACGCTAATTTACCTTGCCATAGGGCGTCCTGTGCACGTGCATTCGTTGCGAGGCGTGTGGCGTCGAGCTCTTCAACATGGACGGTATCACAGACCTGTCCTTGGGGCTCCCATCCCAGCCGTCGTCACTGCAGGTATGCCAACAACAGTGCGTGTTCATGCGTCCACAGATCTTCCGTTCTCAGGAGTGCTTGAACGCCTACTTCGACTCTGAGGCGCGCACTGACGACACCTGCCCCAGCTGCACCGCCAGCGACCGCCGCACCGGCCAGCTGAGCCTGGGAGTGCCGCCCCAGTGCCTGACCGTCCACCTCAAATGGTGTCATTGAACGATTCCGTGTATGCGAATCAGACGCGTTGCTTTGTCACTGAATTGTAGGTTCGACGCGAACTTGAACAAGGTGGGCGTTGCGGTGGACGTGCCCAAGCAGTTGGACGTCGCACCCTTCGTCAACGCCGCTGTCTCGCAGCAAGGGCCGCTGCCCACCAAGTACCGACTGCGAAGCGTCGTCGTGAGTGCGCGCTCATTTCGCGTTGAGTGACATTCACAACAGCTGCTGGTTGGTTGTGTAGTACCACTGGGGGGGCGAGCGTCGACAGCGGCCACTACACGGCGGACTGCTTGGTCGACGAGCTGGGCTCCTGGTGGCGGTTCGACGACAGCACTGTCGTGCAGCTCGGCGCCGACGCCGACTGGGCCGCCTTCGACAGCCAGGACAGCCGCCTACTAGCTGTTCTACGACCGGCAGACGTGACACTCGATCTCCCCTCCCTACTTCTTCCTTCTTCAGTAGCCTCGGGGCATCGGCCAGGGACTTCTGGGGCGGGGGGGGGGGGGCATCGGCCTGGGACTTCTGGAGGCGGGGGTGTCGCGTTTGACTTGCTTCAATTAGACCCCCCCTGCTTTAGTAGCCTCGGGGCATCGGCCCGGGACTTCTGGGGCGGGGGGAGGGGGGGCATCGGCCTGGGACTTCTAGAGGCGGGGGTGTCGCGTTTGACTTGCTTCAATTAGAACCCCCCCCCCCTACTTCAGTAGCCTCGGGGCATCCGCCTGGGACTTGTGGGGCGGGGGGGGGGGGGCATCGGCCTGGGACTTCTGGAGGCGGGGGTGTCGCGTTTGACTTGCTTCAATTAGACCCCCCCCCCCCCCTACTTCAGTAGCCTCGGGGCATCGGCCTGGGACTTCTGGGGCGGGGGGGGGGCATCGGCCTGGGACTTCTGGAGGCGGGGGTATCGCGTTTGACTTGCTTCAATTAGACCCCCCCCCCTGCTTTAGTAGCCTCGGGGCATCGGCCCGGGACTTATGGGGCGGGGGGGGGGGCCCAAAAATTGAGGTGGTTTGACGACTGGCGATTGAGACATGCGCATCGGAGCCATCGAATTTGTCGAAAGGGTACTATTCCAGGTCAGGACGATCAACTTTCATCATTGCAGCACAGCTCTGCAATGAACGTGTGAAGCACCTATAGCTGACAAACTTCTTGGGCGCAAATTTGCGAAATTTTAATTGCCAATATCTAATTACATGGCTGGTATTTCAAATGTCTGGAAAGCGTCCTAGACTTGCCTTGTAAAACTGTTCACGAAAATCAAAAAACATTTGGGGGTTTACTCGGCTTTTTTTCGAGTTTTACTCTTGGTGGAAACCACCCGAAAAAACGGCTATGTCCAAGGTAAAAAATCGATAATTGGTAAAAATCCGCAATATCTCCTGATGGGTAAGACGTACAAACTAATCCTTTAGAGTGCAAAGTTGTTGCCAGGGACTGGATAGGCACACCAAGTTTCATCCCGATTGGTTGGGGCTCTAGCGAGCGGTGGTCCAAAAACTGGGTAGAGAACATGAAAAAAAAAATTACCACTTTTTCGAAACATTTTCTGGAGTTTACCATTAACGCGCGAGAATACGAAAACGCGCTATATGGCTCCTTGGATTCCTCAGAAGAAGGCGGTTCTTTTGCGCCATAACGCGCCAAAATCCGTTCAGGCAATCAAAAGTTATAGGCGATCAAAGATTCAATAATCCGCACTGAGAAAGTGGTCACATATTAGGGGTCAGACGCTGACGCGCTGACCCTGATTCATGAAACAAGCGTAGGGTATTTGAAATGTAACGCGTAGAGTCCCGCATACTATCGCATCGCATACCTACGTATAAGTACATTGCTTTCGATAATTGCTGTGAGCGATAATGATAGACAATAGAAAGGCGAGTGTTTGGTCGTTGCTGGGACACACACACTACATGCGCGTCGGCTTCTGCTACGCTCATTGTGCCGCTCACTCACAAATGCGTAAAATCGGGCCTTTCCACTTGAAAGCCTGTAAAACACGCGATGGTTAACCGATCAGGCCGAAACTTTGTGGAACAAAACCTCCGACGTGTTACTACAATCCTACAATCCTTCAATCCGACACGCAAATTAGCTGCCCCGCGCAAATCTGCCCCTCGTGCCCCGCGTGCCCCGGGGGGGGGGGGGGGGGGGGGGGGGGGGGTAAAGGCGTCCACTGCCTAGCCACCGTAGCAGAGTGTGTGGCGGGACCGACCCGCGTACTACTGGCAAACGCACTAACATGGCCCTTTAGCCAACAGCCAACATTTATTGAAAATTCTCGTAAAACAAAATTAGTGATGTTCCTTGGCATGCCTGTTTGAGGAAACAAACGTCGTTGGTCATATCTAGCTGGAAACGGCAACCCAGCAAACATAAGATTGGTGGAAAGGTGTCTCGACTTCGTAGTGCATGTTTCCGCGTTGTTATCCGTTCAATAAGTTATAAAAGTTCTTCGAACAGGTTAAAACAGCGAATTAAGATGTTTTAAAATCCCGCGTTACGGTATTTTTCACTACGGTGGGTGACGATACGGTGACGTGACGGGTATAAAGTAGGGATGAGCACGGGCGCGCACACCTCGGCCTGGCCCGGCCCGCCAGATAGTCCGGCCCGTCCCGGCCCGGCCCGCACCCTCAAAATCCAGGCCCGGCCCGGCCCGGCCCGTCCAACTGCTCAATATCGCAGGCCCGGCCCGGCCCGGCCCGCCACACGAAATAAGTACAGTCACTACAGTGTGCAATTTACTGAAATACCGTATGCCAATTAGCGTGATTGACTTAACGGAATGGCGCATCCACCTCTCAGAATCGCAGTTCACAACCATTTTACGGCCTTTGCACCATTTGAGCGCGAAAGACGCGCGTCATAGAATACAAAGTTGCTAATACGGTGCTGAATAGTTCGCCGATACTTACAATGCGTTACATAGGTAGCTATCAACATACGTTGGCCAGCCAAGAACGTCCGGCCCGGCCCGGCCCGCAAAACGGGCCTGGAATTCCGGCCCGGCCCATGCTCATCCCTAGTATAAAGACAGGGACGAAGCGCGGTTGGCCAACACTGTCGACCAACTCCAAAGTGTAGTGTAGTCAATGTGAAACGGAACATACTGTAAACTTGTGGGAAATTGGTTGCTGGCACTGCCGCGGTCGAGAAAACTGGGGTGGCAGTGGCGCGACGACCACTGTATGGCTCCGCCATTACAGTGCAACGCTTTGGGACTCCCAGCGCACTACAGTTTGCAGTTTGCAGGAGAGTTTGGATTAAAGACCGTGCTCCTGCTGTGCCGGGGGGCTCTGACTCGTCCAGCTTTCTCTCGAGCCTGGTGCCCATCCTCTGCATGGTGGCTTCCAGTCGCAACCGCTCCTGCTTGGCAGCTCGGTCCAACGTCTGCAGCTCGACTCCCTTCTGGAGCAGCTTGCCGAACTCCACCGGCTTTCCCTGCCGCATCAAGGCATACCTAGTGAGCCGCTGCAAGGCCTGCCCACTGCCGTCGTCGGTCCACGACAGTGCGCTTCCTCAACTCCTCGAGGGCCATCAGCATCGAGCGGATGCCCAGAAGAAAGCGCGTGATGTCGATGAGGAAATTGAGTCCTCTCGTCCTCGTCAGCTTCTCCATCATGTTGTGACTAGAGATGGTTTCAATTTCGAAAATAATTTTTTTTTTATTAAAAAAAAATTTTTTTATTAATAAAAAAAATGGGACCTTTCTTTTTTTAATAAAAAAATTTTTTTATTAATAAAAAAAAAGTGAAATTTGTCTGTTTTTCTCACTATATTTTACGTTTTCCCTTTAGTTTTTCACCAGTTTTGTGTCTTCCCTTCAAGATTGTGCCTGATACAGTGGTAAATTTGGCCCTTTGGTGCATTTAAGCATTGAATATGGACGTAGGTACATGCCACCACATTACCTGTGTGGTATACATGTTGTACATTGTACATACCATTGTACATTGTAGTGTGCCTGTGCGTGTAAACGAGCTATTCATGTATTTGTATGGCCATTTATGCGTTTAAGGATAGAATATGGACATAGGTACATGCCACCACGTTCCCTGTGTGGTATATATGTTGTACCTTGTACATACCATTGTACGTTGTTGTGCACCTGTGGGTGTAAAGCAAGCTATTTATGTATTTGTATGGCCATTCAATGCTTTTGTGGATCACAATAGCTCTGAAACACCCTCTACAAGGTATTATTTACACTAATATATGGCACCTTACATCGCCTGAACCCTCCTTTAATTTACAAAAGAAAATTTTTTTTTTAATTAAAAAAAAAATTTTTTTTTTTAATAAAAAAAAAAACGACCGATTTTTTTTTCAAAAACCATCTCTAGTTGTGACAGAACCAGATGGTCAGCCACGTGCTCTGCCAGTGCGTGTAGTGCGCGTAGAGCAGGCTCAACTCGCCAGTGTCGTTCTTGCGCTGGTCTCGTCGACGCGCGTTCACCGCTTTCACCAGCAGCTCATTCTGCTTGGTGATGTGCGAGCACAGGTAGTGGGCCGCGTCCGCCCACACGCTCTTCCAGGGCTTGCCCGACTGCACGAAGTAGGCAAGCAACGTCCAGGACATCCCGTCCGGCGTCCGCTTGTACTCGTTTCGTTCCTCTGGCGTCACCAAGATGGTCTGAAGCCACGCGGTCTGTCGGCCGTGCATCGCCATCGCCATGCATTGCCATCGCCTCAGTCATCTTTGCGTAGGCCTTGGTCAAATCCTGATCGACCAAGTCGACCCACTCGCGCGTCTTGTAGCACTCCCACAACGGTCCCGGTGGGTGGTGCATCGCGTGTGCGACCAACGCCGACCATTCCATCGAGATGTCATGGACCTTGTAGTCCTGCACGTCTCTCATCGATCCCAATTCAGTTCAGCTCGGCAGCGCTTTGGGAGTCCGTGACCAAGAACAGGGAACCGTGCAGGTCCCAGCCCAAGCCACAGTCCCTGTAGCGCTGGAGATGGAACATCCTCACGCCGATCTCTATTTTTTTGAGCCATGTGCTCCGAGTTCCGCATCACGTCCGTGGCGATCATTGCCAACGCCCTCTGCTGCTGCAGCCAGTACAGCTTGTACGGAAGGTCGCCCTTGTACAAGCGCTCCGTGATCAGATCCATGCATCCGACAGAGGAGTAGGCAGTAGGGATGAGCATGGGCTAGGCCGGCCCGGCCCGGCCCGTGGGCCGGGCTGGGTTGCAAACAGGTGGACGTCCCTTTAGTAAATTCCGCGAATTCGAATTAGCATACGGTATTTCAGTAAATTGTACTCTGTACTTATTTCGTGTTGCGGGCCGGGCCGGGCCTGTGATTTTGAGCATTTGGACGGGCTAGGCCGGGCCGGGCCTGCGTTTTGAGGGTGCGGGCCCGGCCGGGACGGGCCGGACTATCTATAAGTTTTCCAGAAATATATGACTTTTGATTCCCAACAAGCAAAGCCCAAATCCCGATTTAGAAAAGATCTAAACAGCATGACTCATTTGGTGACTGCTTTAGCTTGTTATTGTCTAAAACCCATGAAAATATCTGCAATCAAAGCACTAGCAGATTTTTCTGAAAGCAGCAAAAACACCAAGTGTTGGAGAGATATTGTCGCGTTTGCTCATTTCATTGGCCTTGAATTTAAGCGTAAACCGTAGGGTAACATGATATTTGATTTAGCTAAAAACGAAATTGAAAAACTTCTGGCGGGGGGGGGGGCTGGGCCAAGATGTGCAGGGCCGTGCTCATCCCTAGTAGGCAGTCAATCCAATCAAGCACTTGGCCGAGATGTGGACCATCAGATCTCAGCCCTCATCCTCTTTGTAATGCTACATCTCGAGCTCGCGCTTTGGCATCTTGTTCCACTGCTGCAGGTCCGTCTCAACCAGCAACAGGACGTAGCCCTTCAGCTCCTCTTGGTTCCTCGGTCATCGCATCAGTGTGGGAAACGAGTTCGTCAACACTCTCACGTCCAAACCTGCGGCAAATCCCACCATGATCTCGCCCGAGATTGCCTCGAACAGGTCCTCGACGACTCCTCTTCCGTGCCTTCCTGCGATCCCAGCACTCAGAAGTCGACAATGAACGTTGGCCCGGTCATGCGCGCCAGCTGCATGTGGGTCACGAATGGCCCCGTTACGTCTGTCATCTTTCCCCGGGGCTTTGAAGGGAGAGATGGACGAGATCGCTCAATCCACCCTCATTTCTAAGACGATGTGGTGGGCCTAAGCCTAAGCCTAAGTTAAGTCACTTTAAATTGAAAATTTCGAGACAAGTTAATGTAGGTAGTTAACTTGACTCTCAATTTCAAAAAAAAAGTTGGTACAAGTTAACTTAACTTTCACTTGAAGTTGTAGAAGTTAGCTCCACCAACCAAAAGATGCTCGGTAATCGCGGTAAATGCTGCCAAATCAATGTAAGTACAGTAATTTGTGCGTGCGCAGTAATGTATTGCTCCTTGGGTAGCATGGCAATAGGTTGCGTGAACATGAGAGACAACACCACAAAAATCGGGCAGGATTTCCTTCAGATGCACTGAGTGTGCGCGGTATACACAAATTTGACATAACTTTCAAGTTTTTTAGAGTTAACTTTAGCATAAGTTAACTTGTTAACTTACAAGTTAACTTAACTTTTCATTTCAAGTTCCCAGGTATGCTGGGGGCCCACGAGCAGCAGCCGGTCGCGGAGCGTAGCGCCTGCAGAGACGGCGTGCGCGAAGACGAAGACGGCGCCGTAGGCGAGGACGACTGCGAGGAAGGAGTGGGGCAGCGCGAGGGCGGTGCCGAGGAGGGAGAGCGTCGAGACGAGGACGCCGAGCAGCGCCGTGACGCGAAGACCCAACCGCAGCTCAAGCGGTCCCGCGACGACGGTGACGCCCGGAAAGCCGCCACAGCCCAGCGCCGTCAGCCAGCCACTCTCCGCCATCGTCACCGCGTCGCCTCGACTCCTATAGGTACGCACGCGAGTGTAGTGTTGTGCAGCACTAGCAGTCGCATTTGATGTGCACGTGCGTGCGTCCGTGCGTGCGTGCGTGCGTGCGTGCGTGCGTGCGTGCGTGCGTGCGTGCGTGCGTGCGTGCGTGCGTGCGTGCGTGCGTACGTGCGTGCTCGCCTGCGGTAGGAGACGATATACCGTCAATTCATAAATAAACGTATATCCCCGTCTAGACACGATCCTAAAAGGTGAGCTCAAACCCCCCACACAAAAAAGAGGCCGCCCCCCACAACCAAAAAACTAAAACCACCCTATTTCTCTTTTTCCCCCAACCCCCACCACCCAAAAATTCATAAAATAACACAACCACGCACAACCACAACAACACCACACCACAACACACAACAAACACACAAAACCAACAAAACAACACAACAACCCAAAATCAAACATTAAATTCTTCTCTCTCCACCACAACCCACCACAAAAAAGAAAAAAAAAAAAAGAAAAAAAACACACAAAAAAAAAAAAAAAAAAAAAAAAAAAAAAAAAAAAAAAAAAAAAAAAAAAAAAAAAAAAAAAAAAAAACAAAACACCCCCCCCCCCAACAAAAACCCCAACAAACCACCCAAAACAAACAACCCCGCCCAAAAAAAAAAACCACAACAAAAAAAAAAACACAAACAAACAACCACCAAAAACAAACAAAAAAAAAAAAAAAACAAACAAAACACAAAACACACCAACAAACCACACCCCCCCCCCCCCCCCCAAACCCCAAAAAAACTACCTAGGGCGTGACGTTTCCGGCGACGTAGATGGCGCCCGCTCCAAAGTTGAGAGCGCACGAGCCGGCCAGCGCCAGCGTCCAGCGCCGCTGCGCGGGCAACCTTCGGCCCAGCCACGCCATCACTGTCCTCCTTGGTCACTGTTGTGACCAATGCAACAGGACCGCGTCGCGAGGCTTTTGTTATCTGGGATACCTATTATGTACACTGTATCTACACCACACGTATGTACATCATACTTGTCTCACCACACAAACTTCATTTCAGTCTATGGGTACAGATACATTCTCAGCCCTTGTTGATGCTGACGTACAAGAGAGGAACCAAACGTCCTCATACACCAATTAGTGCTGGCGAGCCCCTCTGATCAAACGTCCTACGGCCTGACAAACGTAATAGACTTGCTGCAAAGATTGATAGAGGGGTGGATGGAGGGTATATAGTAGTTAGACTCACGTGATAGAGAGACACTGAGACTGAGACTGAGAAGACGTCAAGCGCGAATCTTCCAGCTGCATTTAGCGTGACCAGTATAAAGACTGTTAGGCCTAGAGCAAAAGCTCATTAGTGTAGGGTACGTCGCAGGACGGAGCCCCTACTACCAACCAAACCAGGCTTTGCCTCACCACCACCGCCAAGACCCAGCAGTATGTTTAGGAATTAGGTTCTTGCGGAGTGCCAGCTCTACTCCTTCTGTGGTGGTCACTGTGATTCTGTCGAGCTGATGGTCTCACGAAAACATTATTCATCAAGGTGGTCAACAACACTCATCCATCACAACCATTCGCATTCGTCGACCAAGTGAACGTTGCCCAAGCCAACTTCGACAACAGTTGAAAAGCTTCAGCTGTTTAGTGGCCTGCTTGCACCACACCACTCGGAGAAGCAACTGTGACACCTCCTTAGCTACCTCAAAGTGCTCCGAGATCCGCACCCTGTTGACCTGTTCTACCTTTGATTAGACTCTCTCTACATGCAGCTCGCTCAAAGCTCAGCATCCTGCGCTCAAAATTTCTATGAGCAAACTGCAGCATTACAATGGGCATGGATGGAATGGCATGGATTAATGGAGTAACATCCAAGAAGGAGCACAGCTGGAAAAAGGAAGCTTTGAACACATTACAAATTGCAGCTGCATCTCAATGCAAAGCCGCACCAGCCATGCTACAGTCCATTGTAAACTATTCACCAATTCCTTTCTCACATTCTACCTCCTGTGAATGTGATCTATTCCTTCTTGATAACATGTTGATGTTGATGTCCATGTTGATAACAACCATCATAGGATACGTTGATAGGCTTGATTCGATTTGACATTACATTTTGTTGATCAATTGCGTGCTTGTCACTGGCGTGTGGTTGGTTGGAGTAAAAGTCTGGCTGCTGATGTAAGGCCTCTGTTTCGACGGCCACTGCACAACATGCACGAAGTGGAAAGTTTGTACTCGTGATCGTGCACAGCACAGTTTACCATAAACCACGAACGCACATCTGCCAAGCAAGATTTGGAACGTGGGTACATTAAGTACTCCGCACTGCCGCGCTGCGCCCCTCAACATCCAGCTCGGCTCTGCGCCATCCATAACCCTCGCATCCCTCCTGCTCCCGGATCAAACACAAGCTATGTACCTGAACATTAGCAATCTGGAGCAGTGGCGTAGCCAAGGAGAGGGGTAGTTGGGGTAGACCCCTCCCCGAGATGGTGTGAAGTCCAAAAAATGCAACAACAAATGCCCTGTTGCAAAAATGCCCGGACAAAAGAAGAGAGAGAGAAAGCATTTTAGCTCGCTTCAAAATGCTCGAAAGTAGATCAAAATAGGTTAAAATTGCACGAAAGTGGCCCAAAATAGGTTCAAATCATGCGAAAGTAGCCCAAAATAGGTTCAAAATGCACGAAAATAACCCAAAATAGGTTCAAATGCTCGAAAGTAGCCCAAAATTTTTGCCTGCGGCGCAACAGAGGGGGGGGCCTGTGAAAAAGTTGGAAATCTGTGCCCCCTCCCGAAACCAAATCCTGGCTACGCCACTGACTGGAGCGGTCTACGAGATCGTCTTCTCCCTGCGGCTCCGTCTACATCGGCGAGGAGACTGATCGCGCGGTGGGGGGCAGTGGGCGACGGTCGACGGACGGACACGGAAAGGAACTGGCAGAGTTGCGGAACACGAGCGAGGCAGGCGGCTGGCGCAGCGCGCACGCCCCCTCCGCCTTTGGCTCTCACTGCACGTGTCAGACGGGACCCGATTTATCAAACGTTCAAGTCGTGACAACAGAGCCCTTCCAACGCCTCAGTCTTCTCACCGCGTCTGCGCGCATCCGGCCATACCTGTACCCGGGTCAGAGCGAGTGCGGAAGGGGAGGGGGTGTGGCTGGAGCAAAAAGTGGGGGAGGCTGGGTGATCAAGGAGCGCTCCTCCGAATCGAACTGAATGAGGCACGATCGGAGGAGTGTACTGCATAGAACCTAGGTATGTAACTAATTCATTCAGGGCAGTGGAGAGGCATTCGATACTGGAAAGACCAGGACCCTGCAGTCATTCTTCTCTTTGACGTCAACGGCCGCATCGCTGGACTGCAGACTGCGGTTGGTCTTTCGAATACTGTAGCAGCGCTTTTGCCCATGGACACGCAAATACGAATCGTCCAGCTGCCCAAGTCCCAATACACGCCGCCAGCCAAGCAGCAAGGCCAAACCTACATTGAGGACGCCGACAACTGGGCGATCACAGCCTACTTCGTGGTTCCCAGTAAGGATGCTACGGTTGCGATCGAGCAGACTGCGATCAGGACGAAGGTCCGATTCTGCAGGCAGGCACTGGGCGCAGTCCGAGCGAGTACGAGAAGCAGGGCACCGGCTCGCAGCTCTACCTGCAGCTGACGAGCAACCCCCTGGCGGCGACGCCAATCACGACTCTCCAGAAAGAGTTTGACAACGAAAACAACGGATGGACCAAGATGCGCTGCTTCCCTGCGATGGGTTCGTTCCTCGTGTCAGTTGCGTAGCCAAGGCGGGGCTGGCGATTGCCACCCCGCCACCCCCCTGGCTACGCCAACGCCAGTGCCTCTTGCAAACGCTGAAATCTGCAAAAATGTTGTGCAAACGTTTGTTCGTCTTCTGCTGAGTCACAACGGCACGAACGATTGCAGGCAGTCTACCCCGTCCCCAGTCTACTCCGCACAGTGAGCGTGGCGTCCCCTCCCTCACTGCATCCTACTGTTCATCACCTTGGTTGCGTTGGTAGACGAGAATGCACTGGCGCTCGCAGGTCACCGCGGCGCGTCGAGCACCGAGGAGAGCTATAGAAAGCGCCGTCTAGGAAACACCGTCTGCGCTAGGAGAGTGGCAAGAGCGATGGCAAGTGGCCACGCTCTGCGCGCCTTATCTCGTGCTGCTGCTGCAGTCTACCATAGCGAAAGCGGATCAATCACCGGCCGCCAAAGCAGCCACCCACCCACAAGAGTGTATATGTAGGTTGACACCAGTGGTGGCGCCACCACGTTGTTAATCCTTATCCCAAAGCCAAGTACCAAACAAAGTCCTGCGCACCCTTGCACGAGATTTGTGTCTCGAGCGCTGACGGGCATCTCGAAGGGCCACTTATTATACCCAAACACGCTCGGCCTGACTGTTTCGGATTGCGCCTTTAGCGCTTCATTTTGAAAAGAGCACGTGATTCCAATTTGAGGTACGCTTCCTCAGAACTTAAAATCTGAGAGCCGCAGTGCTTACATGTTCTAACTTTCGTCTGCAGCAACCTGCACAAAACAAATTGTTCAAGTAGGAACCAACACCAACGTTGTGCGTTTTCGATTGCTAATGAACAGACGCAGTGTAGGCAGAAATTCGGGATCTGTTGAATGGACGGAGAGCATGCATGAACTGAAACTGAGTGGATCACCGTATTCAATCAGTCAGAATCGCAAGAATGGTCAGGTGCTCTCGGAGGCGTAGTGGTCCTAGCAGAAGTTGACCTGGGGCACGTTGTGCAGGTAGACGTGCAACGAGGTCGTGTGCTTGGCAGGGATCTTCTTGAAGCAGTCGGGAATCACTTTGAAGAAGAGCTGCAAAGACAACGCGACAACTGCCACCTTCCTTGGGCGCTCTACACCTTCTTTGGAGGAAAAGGAGGGAGAAAGCGGCACGGACGCGTCCGCTGGCCGATTGTGCCGAATGGGGGGGGGGGGTGAAAAACAGCTTGGGGAGTGGGAAAATCTCAGCCCGACTACAAAAGAATGCTCTGCAAAGTGGCACTTCTTGACCAGATGAGGCGTTATTTGCGCATCAGGCTGTGTGGAGAAGGGTACATGTAATGTAGTACACTATAGCTACATGTACATGCGTGGGCGTCCACTAGACAAAGAAAAGAGAACAGGCACAACATGTACGGTATGAAGGAATCTGAAAGGTCTCTTGGAGTTCGAACGAACCAGAGCTGCTGCTGGTGGAACGGACTCGTAGCGATGGCCCTTCTGCTCAATCTCGGCGAGAATGTTGAAGCCGAAGCCGCGCAGTTTGCCCCGCGAGTAGAGGAGGAAGAAGGGCCGGAAGTCGTCGCAGTCCATCTCCTTGTACATGTTGTACCAGTAGTGACGGCCTGCAATCGTTCGTGCCGTTGTGTTGTGGCTCAGCAGAAGACGAACCAACAGTTGAACAACATTTTTGCAGATTTTGGCGTTTACAAGAGGAACGAACCCATCGCAGGGAAGCAGCGCATCTTGGTCCATCCGTTGTCTTCGTTGTCAAACTCTTTCTGGAGAGTCGTGATCGGCGTCGCCGCCAGGGGGTTGCTGGTCAGCTGCAGGTAGAGCTGCGAGCCGGTGCCCTGCTTCTCGTACTCGCTCGGACTGCGTCCAGTGCCGCAGATGATGTCTGCAGACTTTCATCCTTATCGCAGTCTGCTTGAACTGTAGCATCCTTACTGGGATCCACGAAGTAGGCTGTGATCGTCCAGTTGTCGCCGTCCTCAATGTAGGTCTGGCCTTGCTGCTTGGCTGGCGGCGTGTATTGAGACTTGGGCACCTGGACGATTCGTATTTGAGTTTCCTTGCGCAAAAGCGCTGCGATTCCAAAGACCAACCGCAGTCTGCAGTCCAGCGATGTGACCGTTGACGCCAAAGAGAAGAATGACTGCAGGGTCCTGGTCCTTCCAGTAACGAATGCCTTTCCACGGCCCTGAATGAATTAGTTAGGCTCCAATATAGTACACTCCTCCGAATGCGAGCTGTGCGCCGAAACCGAAACCTTGCGTCTCGCAATAGTCGTCTTTCTCCTCGAATCCGTCGAGATCATCGGCGTTCAAGTCGCGAGGCATGGCGTCGAATGCTTTCCTACTGAAAGGGTTCGCGCTCCAAGTCACTGAAAATTTAATGAAATTAGACTGAACCTTCAATCTCCAACGTCTTTAAAATTTCAATCGTGCATTTAAAATGAAAAACACTACCTCTCAAGTTGTTCCATAGCGGCCCGCGAGCGACGGCGAAGCAAGCGCCGCATACAAGAAGCAGCAGCGTGTAGGAATTCATACTCGTCCCGTTGAAAGAGCTTACCTATTAGGGAAGTGCGTATGCAAACGCGAGAGCCCAACCACCTGACAATTGATAATGCAGGGAATCGGGGAGTGCAGCGCTTAAATATTGTTTGCGTAGATACTTCCAGCTCGCGGCCTGGGAGGAAGCCGGTAATCCCCTGCTCTACAGTAGTCCCTGAATACTCGCGCATACTCCTGTCCGCGAATACGCTAGACTGCAGAGTAAGTCAGAAATGCGGTTGAGTATCTCGTTGCCAAATTCCGCTTTTAATTCCACACAATGAAGTACGCTTTCTCGTGAACACTGACCGTCTCTCTGTCGGTGCATGTGTTCCGTGTATGCGTTCAGAGTGGTAGCTGTTTGAATAGTACAGTGCAACAGGCCATTCTTCTCGCCGGGCCAAAGTCTATGCTCAGCCAGTCCCAGTCGAACTCAAAGCGCCGACTCTGAGTCAGCCAACAGGCAGATGTCTCGCAGAAACGAACCAAACTTTTGCATTGGCGCACTTGTAGGCACTGCCTAATGTGGGCAGTCGAAAAGGCAGTAGAACAGGCCTGGAAATTCAGGCCCGTCCGGGCCGCCTCGCCCACGAACCAGACCAGGCGCGGCTCCAAATTGTAGGGCTGACCCGGACATCGAATGGCTAAAACAGTCAGCAAGGTAGCCCTAGTGGTAGAGACTGGGGCTCAGGATCGCAAGGTCCTAGGTTCAATTCTCGAGGGACCCACTATTGAGAACTTCCCTTTCAGTGGATTTTCTATGGTCATCCTTGCCGTAGAACAGATGTGGCGTTCTTCTTCTGTGTCTGCGGTGGTCCTCGTCTCGTGGCCACTTTGCATGACTCAGGCCGAATGACGTCATTTGTGTGCTGGGACAGGGTCGGAGCCGTCTGGACACTAGGTTGGTCTCCTCTGAGAGCTGTATGTCCTGGGCGTCCCTCGAGCTGCCGGCCAGCGGAACCAACCCGGCGGCAGTGACAATTCCGGCCTGTTAGGGGAGCCAGCCTCTCAGGATCCGGCTGAGTGGGTCTCATCTCTCACTACCTGCGGTCGATTGTGACCAGAGGGAGGCCCCCGCGATCATAGAAGCGGCCCACACACAAACAAACAAATGGCTCAAAAACGGCCTGTCCCGAAATTTGTTCCAGAACCTCTCTGCCGGCACTCACGAGCAAGAATCGCAACAACCTCTTCGCCAAAACGAAACAAAACTGTCGACATCGCGTTCTTGATGCAAAAAGTTAGCTAACTGGCGCTGCTGTGTATCGCCAAACATAGGCTGCGCCTCTCGGCAATCGTCGCAATGCTCGTCGAAAAGAACCGCTCGGATGCCGCCAACAAACTGGCCGAACGTAGCACGTGACAGTATCACCAAAAGTAATGCACGGAGTGTGTAACGCCACGCCACTGCACTGTTCACTTTTTCAACACATTTTGTCCATCTACAGTAGGTACTACCCGCTAAAATTCAGGGCACCTTCTACAAAGTGGTCCGAAGTGGTTTAATATGTATCAATATGTAACATAAAAATATAACAATGCTCAGTTGAAATGCAGAAGTGATGAATCCATAGTGTCACAAAAAAGACAATGGAAGTCAACCCTTGCCAGGCGCCTTTAGAATGTCATCGTCCGTTCGATCGAGTTCGTCCGTTCGTCCGTCTGTTCGTAGGTCCTCAGGAGTGGGTCGGACAGTCGCTCTACGCTGTTTCATTTGCCAGCCGCCTGCCGGCCGTACCCACTACCCACGGCAGCCAGCCAGCCTCAACCGCCGCCTCTTGCGAGCGGATGCGCTCAAAGCAGTCGCCGCCAAGAACGTTAAACGTGGAATATATACAACTCCTGTGCTACGGACGACGCTTTCGTGCGCGGCGCGCAGCTCTCTTGCAACCAACGTAGTGGTTGGACAATAGAACCTGTTCTCCATCGCGCCGCTGCATTGCCGCGCTACGATGTGTGTTGTTGCGCTACGATGGTGGTTGGATAACATCCAACTCGGCTGCTCTCAAAGTGTCGCTGTGGCGAATTGCAATGCGTGGTAAACAGGGCCAGCCTGCCTTCCCCCTCCCCTGCTACAGTCAAGAAATCTTGCCACACAAAAAACTACAAAAAATATGACCCTCCAACTCCAATTCGAACTCTCCTTCCCCTACAATTAGCCACCCCCCCCACCGCTCCCCTACAATTAGGTAGTCCCATTTCCTTAAGCTTTTTTTAAGTACTTTTTAGTATATCGGCCGCCCGTCTAGGTGTGTTTTCATTTTTTAAACTTTTCTAAAACGCACCCCAACTGTGCCTGTTGTCACCGTGCATTCACAGAGATCCAAATATACACGTACTGTATGTAGAGGCCAACTTTTAGGACTATTTTAGGCCAGGCTGCATTTTGCCCCCCCCCCTTAGTGTATGATTGCGTTTGCGCGACGTGGCCACTGCAGGTCAGTAGTGCGAGCCAGCACATGGTGTATATGCTTCTTTCTAAGATAATCGCAGCAAATAAGATCCGAACTGCAAGGAGACGCAGCTAGTTGGCCATTAATTTGACTCGTTTGCGGCCCACACAGACTACGAACGCCTAAGATGGCGGACGCCAAGGGCAAGGAGTACGGCATCGACACGGACTGCGTGACGCTGACTCGGCACGTGCTGGACAAGCAGAAGCAGTTCGCCGACGCCACGGGCGACTTCACGCACCTCCTCAGCTCCCTGCTCACCGCCGTCAAGGCCGTCTCCACCGCCGTGAGGAAGGCGGGCATGGCGCAGCTGTGAGTGCCATTCACCTGTAGCGTGAGTAAATCCTCCAATCGTGCCCCACTCTCCAATAGTGGACCCCGAATAGTGCCCCCGAGTATGTACACTGTATATGAACTAAGAGGGGACACCCAATAGAGTGCCCCCGCCACAGGGCAAGCAAGAAGTGTCACACGATTTGGGATAATCAAGTACACAATGTAGTATGGTACCCAGGTACATACATAGAACGTGCGGTTCTAGGGAGTGTACTGTACGCAGCTAAAGCTATTATAAAGAAACGACCTGCCAGCTGCTTTGAACTGTGCTCCAGATGCGATCGCCACCATGTAGGTACATAGACTGAAAGCAGTACAAAAGCGGTGCAGTACATTTGGACTGACTGTACCGATCAGAATTTTAAGGTTGAAACAATCCCATCATCGATAGTGGACCCCCTTCAATAGTGCCCCTGGAGTGAGGTTGAAAGTATAATGCACCGGAGCGCTATAGGAGGATTTATGGAATACGGCTACTGTAGCCAAAGCTGCGAACCCGTCCCTGCACAACGTGTGAAAGCGTTTGCAGAATCAGATGACCGTTCACGTGCCTGTACAACACTGTAGGTACGGACTGGCGGGTCAGCAGAACGTGACGGGCGACGACGTGAAGAAGCTGGACGTGCTGGCCAACGAGCTGATGATCAACATGCTCCGCTCCTCCTACGCCACATGCGCCCTCGTATCCGAGGAAAACGAAGACATGATCGAGGTTGGTTGGCATGCGTGCCATAAAGTGAACGAATGATGTACAACTTAGGTCGAGGCCTGGTGAAGTACAGTAGCACTGAACTGAAACGGTTCAAAGAAATATAAAAAATGGAGGGTGTGACACTGCAGGTGCCAGCCTATCAACGAGGCAAGTACGTCGTGACCTTCGACCCTCTGGACGGTAGCTCCAACATCGACTGTCTCGCCTCAATCGGCACCATCTTTGGTGTCTTCCGAAAGGCATGCAAACACGTTGTATTTTGCTGTGCTTTCGCTGGGCTACATGTGCTTTATGAATGCTATCGGTGCAGTATGTACATTTTGCATGAACACCATCGCAGAGCACTATTTTTTGGGATCACCGCACAGTGGTGGACACAGGGTACGTCGTTTAGAACTCTGAAGGGGAACCCTGCATTGAAGACTGCCTGCAGTCTGGCCGGCAACTGGTGACAGCCGGTTACGCCCTCTTTGGCTCCGCTACCATGGTCGTGCTCAGCAGCGGCGACGGCGTACAGGGCTTCACGCTCGACCCGGTAGGTGTACTGTGTATTGCAGACTCAGAGTATTACCGTATGTACGGTCATAAAAAAGCTTTCAGTACGGAACTAGAGAATCTAAAAAGGTAGACTGGGGCAGCAAGCGTTCGAACTGAACTGCACGTAGGTTGCCGTTGAACAGACGTGGATACCGGTATACAACTGTAACCTACCGTATGCCGAAACTCCATTCATTGCCAATGTGCATAATTCACCAAATTTACCTACAAGTACAGGTACCTATGCCTGTGACTGTGCGCTGAATTCCAGTTAGTAATGTCCGTAATGGACGACGTGCTCAGAAACGCGTACCCGCATGTACAGGGTGTATCAAAACTATATGCACCCCCCCCCCTAGGGCAATACTGGTTGGACGGATTTAGCTGAAATTCAACATACATGTAGGCCCAACAAAAATACCTGAACAAATTAAATTTCATGATAAACGAACAACCGAGCGTCGAGATATGAGCAATCATCCAAGGTACAGTGAAAAAATCTTGACAGCAAAGATTTCGACTTGCTGTCACCACTTTACCCGTTTCTTAGCAAATCAGCAGTGGTCGCCTGACGTCGGATCGGTCAGTGATGGCCACGTCATGCAGCTCTCTGTCCCAGTGCTCGGTGACCCATCGTTCTGATCGCTTCATCTTCTGAGCCACCCATTTTCAGGTGATGAACTGTGCATCCGCGTCGCGTGCCGTTCGGAAAGTCACTGCAGCCGCTTCATTGACGAGACGTACTTGGGCAGTGTCGTTGACCTTTCGTAAGCGCGACATGGCCCTTGACACTCGTTTAAAACAGTTGTTTACCATTTAACGAGAAATTGTTGCCATAACACACGCAGTAAGGTTTGTACAGCAAAACTTCACTGTACCTTGGATGATTGCTCATATCTCGACGCTCGGTTGTTCGTTTTTCATGAACTTTAATTTGATCATGTATTTTTGTTGGGCCTACATCTATGTTGAATTTCAGCTGAATCCGTCCAACCAGTATTTCTCTAGGGGGGGGGGGGGTGCATATAGTTTTGATACACCCTGTACAAAGACACTATTGTGCAATGTGCACATTACACGTTTGCAGTCGATTGGCGAGTTCTTGCTCACGCACCCCAACATGCACGTGCCGAAACGCGGCAAGATCTACAGCGTCAACGAGGGCTACTACAGCGGCTTCAGTCAAGGCATCAAGGACTACATCGACCACAAGAAGGCCCCCAAGGCCTGTCATTATCTCAAGTTCAACTATCGAATTTGAACCTCAGTTTGTTTACAGGATGGCTCAAGGGCGTACGGAGCGCGCTACGTCGGTTCCATGGTCTCGGACGTTCACAGGACCTTGATGTACGGCGGCATATTCATGTACCCGGGCACCGCCAAAGCGCCCGAGGGCAAGGTCGGCAACACTCCCGCAGACTTTTGTGTGCCAACTGTATGAGAAACAGTGTAACCAACGTCAAGTCGATATACTACAGAGTAGTACCTAGTCTTTACATGTACAAGTACATACATACATACACGTACCTACCATAGCGGTTCTGTGAGGTGAGGAACTGCACCAAATGTTCATATGTACTTCCATACAAAAAAACAGGAAATTATGTAATTCTTGCCCATTACTAGCAACGTTACCAGCAACGTTTTTGAGGTGCCTTGGGACTGTGTTTCGGCCATACATACCGTAAACCCTATATTTAGCCCCCCCGGGGGGTAACGTTTTTCGTTCAAGCTCTAGGAGGGTGTATAATTATAGGGGGGGGGGCCAATTATAGGGTGGGGGCTTATAAACTGGAAGTGTCGATGAGTGGGAAGATGTGTGGGCAAAAAGGCGCGTGGAGGCGATTTTTAAGGGGGAAAGGCGCTGTGCACACACGTTGGTACACTCTAACACACTCTCACACAGTCTCACATACACATGCGTGTACATATGTACTGACGTCCGCCAGGACGTCTGCCAGCCAACCTACACCTGTACATACCGTACTCCTCCCCTTTCTCTCTCTTCGACACTGGACTCCAGCGGCGTTGAATTTTCCCAAGGACGCCAGCCACCCGCCGACCAGTCTCCAGCAGCCAGGCGTCGCGTCTACCCCTCAAGCGCCGCCAAGCCAAGCCCCTGCCGACTGGACTGCAGCTGCGCCCTCTGATCCAGCCGCCGTCGGCGCTCAAGGCCTGCCTACGGCCCAAGCGGCATCGCTCAGCTGACAAGCGGCGGCGACAGCGCGCCTGCTACAAGACTAGACTGGACACCCGCGGCACAAGCGGACGACGCCGAGATAGCGTCCCTCTCCCCTCACCTCTCTGCACATAAATACCCTCGCCCATTCGACAACCGACAGTTCGTGTACATATGAGTCTGTCCTTGTGAACCTCGCCGTTTCGTGCCCCGTTTCGTGTACTGTTCGCCAGCTTGTATAGAAGTTTGTATAGAAGAACCTTGTACAGGCGCAGTCAGGCTTGCCGCTTCAGTACAGTGTTTCTGGAGCGTCAGGCAGGATCCTCCTGGGCTTCTGACTGTCGGTTTGAGATCCGTCGGCTGTTGGTTAAGCCGCTACTTGTTCCAATCGCTGATATAAAACAGGAAAGATCGTAGAGTTGATCGGTGCGTCAGCGGGACCTTTGTGCCCGGCAACGTGAGACCCACAAAGTGGGGAAGATCTGACTCGTCGGTCGGTGCGTCAGCGGGACCTGTGTGCCCGGCAACGTGAGACCTGTTCGTGGGAAAGATCGTAGAGTTGATCGGTGCGTCAGCGGGACCTGTGTGCCCGGCAACGTGAGACCTGTTCGTGAGAAAGATCGTAGAGTTGATCGGTGCGTCAGCGGGACCTGTGTGCCCGGCAACGTGAGACCCACTCAGTGGGGAAGATCGACTCGTCGGTCGGCGCGTCAGCGGGACCTGTGTGCCCGGCAACGTGAGACCCACTCAAGCACGCACCAGAGTTCACTTGCTCGACTCTGTGCCCAGAAGCGTGACGTCAGCAGCTTCAAATTGCTGAGCCGCATTTGCTGGCGATTGTTGCATGAGCGAGCCGCCTCCTAACGGCGACGACTGCCCAATCTCCACAACAACCACAGAATGGGGGCGCTGCACCTGTAGGGTAGGGACCTACAGAGCAGCACATTGACAACACGCTCCAAAGAGTTGAAGCTCCGTTGCACCAGCTCGGCAGCAGGACGCTGCGGCTCCACAACAACCACAGAATGGGGGCGCTGCACCCGTAGGGTAGGGACCTACAGAGCAGCACATTGACAACACGCTCCAAAGAGTTGAAGCTCCGTTGCACCAGCTCGGCAGCAGGACGCTGCAGGCTCAGCAGCAGGTGAACGCGCAGCTGACACAGCTTTCACGCAGTTTGCTTGAGACCAGAAATCGCAAGATCATCCTCGATGCTCTGCCCGGAGACGCACTTGACCTACCAGATGGTAGTTGAATGGGTAGTCAATTTTGATAGGCGCATCGTTTCGCCTTGGACCGGAGAGCGTGCCAGCTGCAACACACTGCTGGAAACCCTTGTCGGTGATTGCCACCTCTCCGTTGATCAGTGCGCCTTCCAGTTCACAACTGAATTCAGTGGGCTGGAGGGGAGGAGCGGCGACGCGCTCTGATGACCTCCGTGACAAGGGTGGGCGCGCCTACCATGAGCGCTCTCTCGGTTTCGACCGAGAGATTGGTTGGCGTCACATGGCCGGCCGCTTCCGGCCAGTGGAGCATCGTTGACGCCACAGGCACGTAACACCAATACAACAATTGCGACAATCAACATGACAGCCATGACAATTGTGACAACCATTACAATTCCAGCAATTTCTTACCGCGCAGTCAAGCTCAGGAGGGTCCTGCCAATGGTCGGGCTGTCGCTGACGTCAGCGACTCCGATTGGATGTCTGTACTGACCATCGTGACCGTCGTGAAAATCGTCGTCCATACTGACCGTCGCGAAAATTGTGCAGACATGACATTGGCAGAACAAACGAACCATGCTCTGCAGATCGTGTGTACAGAGAAATCTGCAGAGTGCTGTACTGAATGTGGGAAGTCTGACTCGCGTTTGTGTACAAACTGTACTGTACTGTGTATCAAATGATGGAAACTCGACAGATTTGAGCAGTCATTGGAATTGACAAGCGTTTCGCTCGCAGCAGAGCCAAGGTTTAGATCAGCCTCTCAAACGCTAATTGCTGAAGCACCAACACAATAACAACCACACAATAAGATCTGATGACAACGGAGGAAATGGGCAATGGCGCCGAAGGCTCGGCGAGCACTATGCGCTCTAGTGGCTCGTCCAGCGGTTTATGGAGCGAGGACGCGCTGAAGAATAGCGCTTAGTGGGCCCCAATTGATACTGACTACCCTTTTGGTCCTGCTCCCGGGTGCGTCGCATTCATGGTGAGCCTGGTGAGCTGCAGTGGAGTCTTTCCATTCAGTTTCGCAGCTGGTCGTGCAGACTCGCAGGCAAGAACCCTTCCTTTGCTGCAGCATTCTTATACCCGTTCCCAGGTGTTCCTATCCCCGGAACCCTTCTTCCGGCAGCCGCTGTCATCGTACAGCTCAATTTCACAGCCCAACTCCTCCAAACCAAATAGACACTGCCACATTCGAACAAAAGGCAGTCCAATGGTCCAATGCAGCTGAGTCGCTGCCTTGCAGTCCAACTGTTGACACAAGTGGAATCCAAGCCAGAACTCCAGAGAAGGGCGGTGCTGAGAATTCACTGCAAGTGTGGAGGCCTACGCACAAGCGACTCGCACGCCACTTCCAGACATTCTGGTTGTGCCTTGCGCAAGTGTCCAACATACCGGCTGCTACAAAATTCAAGACACCTGACAAACAGAAGACTGTCACAAAAGAAAATCTATCAGGTGCGCGCAAGACAGTTTAACGAATTTTCATGGGCTCTGGTGATTGAGCCATCCAACTGGGATCGTGACTGAGACGTTGGCTCTCGAATGCCAACACGCATCTGCAGACACATCGCTTGCGACAGCGGCAACAGAAACGACGTGTGTGTAGCGTAAATCGCGTCTGTATATGTCCTCTTGGCTTGCATGGTTCAGTACATGTCGTGGGGAGCAACGACGACTCTGTTTCCGAAGTTGTCTCAATATCAACACCCCGTCCCGCTCCCTCCGCTTTGCGTTGCGTTTGTTAGTTGACTACGGTAGTCGTAGCCGTAGTCGTAGCGCCGTTTGAGCCTCGTCTCGCGGTTCATCCGCTAGGCTCGGGTAGACGTCGCTAGACGTACGTCCATTCCCAGCCCCCACCCCGTGATTGGTCGGCGCAATGCGCATGCGGCGGGCGCAGAGCGTAGGCGTCGCGCACGGTCTTTGCAGTGCGCGCCTGGACCGATTGGTTTCCGAGTCGTTTTCCGTTCTTCGCCGTTTCCCGCTCCCCCTTCCCTCTCTCGCGGCGAAGTCACCGCCGTGCGGCTGTTCTACGCGGCTGTTCCACCGTGCGCCTTTGCACGCGTTGGTGACGGACCGAAGTGCGGCGTTTGTTGGAAGGCCGATTCCCCACGCCCGCACCCGAGCACACGGTTGCCCTAGCCACTGGCTTGACCTCTGCTAACCGCCCGACACGTCAACGCCAGCGAGGCTCACACATCCGCGAGCACACGGTTGCTCTGGCCGCTGGCTCGAAATCTGCTGGCCGCCCCAGCACGTCGACGCCAGCCGAGCCCACTCAGCGCGTCGCGCGCGACAGGCGAAGCGACGTCGGCTAGCGCGGCAGCAGCGGCGGCGCGCCCGGGCAGACGAGCCGGCGCCAGCCAACCGAAGGAAGTTGCGCCGCGACCGTTCCGTAGCGTGGAGGCGACGTGTCGTCTCTCGCCACCGTGGGAAACAGCGCTCCCTAGAGACGAACCCGAGTTGTAGGAGCGTGCGCGAATTCAATGCTAGCCATCTCCTCGACTCTTCGCCCGTCCGACGGACCGGCGAATGCGTAGACCCGACGACAGCAGCGTAGCGGTAGCGACGTGCGTGGCGTGTTTTCTCGCGGCTCGTGCACACGCGGCGGACTTCGAGGCGCTCACGGCGCTGGAGGTCCAGACGTTCTAGAGACCGCGCGAGCAGGCCCGGCCGCGGACGCGACATATAGTGCATGGTGATATTCTCATCGTGTGCATTGTTGTTGCTATAGGTACCTACCGCATGTGCGCGTTGCACAGCACCCATTCCATGGTTTGCCTCAGTGAACGCCGACTCAGAATCGAGCCATTCAGCTTCATCTATCCCGCAGCCTCATGCGCCTGCTATGTACATCGTTAGTCGCATTAATTGAACTGCGTACTGTATTGTTGTTCGCGTTGCGCATACGTTGTACTTCCCTTTCGTCGTCTGTGTAGATTGAAAGCGCATCCAAACTTATGGCATCGATTTTTGTTTAAATAGATACGTACAAAATTGTACCGTCAGCCTTGACCTCACGTGTTGTACCGTCTTCTCATACACATGTTTCGAACATCGTGCGCTGCCTTATTCACCTTGCGTACTCTGTAGCGTTCTCGTCTTTAACGTACGATTTGTTGTGTTCGGCTTGCTTCTCTCCATAACACGTGTAGTACCTACGTAGGGTGTGGCACTTAGTGTACATCGTTTTGTCATAATTGTCAATTCTCGTTGTTCATGCTGTTCGTGTGTTTTCAACCTAGACGCATAGTACAGGTAGGGTTCTTGCACTGCATCATTTTCCGCCCCAAGACCACTCTACCGCCTCAACTCAACTCAACTCATGGACTGAAACGAGGACCATTCGTCGACCAAGACAACCTGCAGCGACTTCCTCCCCAAGCTACATTCACTGGGATTCATCTCCCTCTTCCATCTTCCCGCCTGGGTCCCTGGCTTTGCTGATGGCCACACCCCTGGAGACCTTGCAGCTGTGAGGACACAGCTCGTCCAAGGGGGAAGGTGTACTGACGTCCGCCAGGACGTCTGCCAGCCAACCTACACCTGTACATACCGTACTCCTCCCCTTTCTCTCTCTTCGACACTGGACTCCAGCGGCGTTGAATTTTCCCAAGGACGCCAGCCACCCGCCGACCAGTCTCCAGCAGCCAGGCGTCGCGTCTACCCCTCAAGCGCCGCCAAGCCAAGCCCCTGCCGACTGGACTGCAGCTGCGCCCTCTGATCCAGCCGCCGTCGGCGCTCAAGGCCTGCCTACGGCCCAAGCGGCATCGCTCAGCTGACAAGCGGCGGCGACAGCGCGCCTGCTACAAGACTAGACTGGACACCCGCGGCACAAGCGGACGACGCCGAGATAGCGTCCCTCTCCCCTCACCTCTCTGCACATAAATACCCTCGCCCATTCGACAACCGACAGTTCGTGTACATATGAGTCTGTCCTTGTGAACCTCGCCGTTTCGTGCCCCGTTTCGTGTACTGTTCGCCAGCTTGTATAGAAGTTTGTATAGAAGAACCTTGTACAGGCGCAGTCAGGCTTGCCGCTTCAGTACAACATACATACACATACCGTACGCGACCATACATACACCCAGACATGGAAACATGTGCCTTTTAGACGATGGTTCATTTAGGGAGGGGGTGTAATTATAGGGGGGGCGGGGCTTATTAACTCAAAGTGGTCTTGGGAGGGTGTATTATTATAGGGGGGGGCTAATTTTAGGGGGGCTAATTATAGGGTTTACAGTATGTATTCCTCCACATGCAGTCCATGCATAGTGAGAAGTTCTCTCAAGCTCTAGTTTTGTGCATGAAATCTTTGCTTTTTGGCCTTTTTGTGTCATTGTAGCAGTTGTGCTTTTTTGCAGTTGCGCCTTTTGTACGAGGGATTCCCAATGGCGTACATCATGGAGCAGGCGGGTGGGTTGGCGAGCACGGGCACAGGCGCTGTGCTTGACATCAAGCCGACAGAGCTGCACCAGAAGACGCCCATTTTCCTGGGCAGCTCCGAAGACGTGCAAGAGTGTCTCGCCTTCATAAGGAAGGCTGAAGAGAGGCAGTGAGCGATGCAAGCAAGAAGGCCGTCTGGAGCAGTCACCTTGGAACCGCTCGCGACCAACTCTTAGGAAGATTGAAGTGACAGGAGCGGGCACTGCTTTTTTGAGAGTTGTACACAATGTATCGGTAGTCACTTATACAACAGAGCGCGATTGCAGTGTGGTACTTGTAGAAACACAATGTACAATGGCTTTGTGTTGGCTTCGGCCATGCGAAGAAAATTGCGCCGTCTGCACTAACTGCACCGTTGCATCCATACAATATCAAAAGTTTTGGACAGCCTACAGCAATAGTCCAGACTGATTACACGGTACAAGACCCAAGACACAATTAGGTATCTCAACTGCAGAGATCACCGACAAGCCAAACACTACGCTCGTTAGGCCGCCAAGATTTGATAGGAACTTCTCCAGCTTAAGTAGTGTGCGTGCGTGCGTACCTGCGTCTCATGTACGTATGTAGCTGACCGGATACCTATGCTGGGACCTCTTCAATAGTCACTTTATGGAGCTGATTGAAGCACACTTCTATGATGACAGTTTGTTCGTTAAAAACTTTCCGGCACCGTTCAAGTTCCACGGGTGTACCAATCTCACCATCGGCGTGCAATGCGAGCGCCACTCTACTTGCTCCAGCGGAGTGCATACACCTGCCTTTTGCCTAAAAGAGAAAACAGCATGTGTAGCGTCTGGCTGTTTGTGGTCGTGTGTGGAGACCTAGCCTAAGGCAAATCATGTATGTATTAGGGATGAGCATGGGCCGGTCCGACACGGCCCGGCCCGACCCGGCCTGTGGGCCGGGCTGGGCCGGATTTCCAGGCCCGTTTTGCGGGCCGGGCCGGGCCGGACGTTCTTGGCTGGCCAATGTAGATAGCTATCTATGTAATGCATTTTAAGTATCGGCGACTATTCTGCACCGTATTAACGACTTTGTATTCTATGACGCGCGTCTTTAGCGCTCAAATGGCGCAAAGGCCGTAAAATGGTTGTGAACTGCGATTCTGAGAAGTGGACGCGCCATTCTGTTGAGTGAATCCCCCGAATTGGCATGCGGTATTTCAGTAAATTGAACACTGTAGTGACTGTACTATTTCGTGGTGCGGGCCGGGCCGGGCCTGCGATATTCGCCGATATTCGCCGGCCTTCGGCCGAGCCTAAGCTCATCCTAAGCAAAAAAAAACAAACAAAAAAAAACAAATATAAACAAAAATTAATATCGTGTCTAGAAGCCTTCAACGGAGAGACAACGGAAAAAATGTCGCACCGAAATAACAAAGGCTGGTGCACATGGTGCACATGGATCGGGTACTCCCCGCTCCACTCCGGCGTTTGATAAACAGCGCGGCGCGGCGCGGCGCGGCGCCGCGCTGTTTATACAATACCGAAAGAGGCAAGCAGCGACCCGAAGTACTGTAACGTTATATTTTTAAAATCCCTTATTCTTGCAAAATGTCGTTGATGAGGCGAAGTGTCTGGAGGAGCGACATCTGCTGTACGACAATCGATTCAAAATGCATCGTCGGCCACCACCCGTACAATGGGACATTGTGCGTCTCGCCAACCGTTGGGGAGCAACTCGTAAGTCCTACCACGGTCATAACCTATGCGAATTCGAATTAGGTAGGTGCCAACGACCGTTCTCGTCACGCGCCATTCGCCCCTGCGCAATCCATAGTTCGATTAGACGTCGAGCGTCACAATGCTCGCGCGAAACGTTTGAGAGCGAAGTGAACGTCGGCGTTGGCGAGTTGGCGGCGTCGGTCGCCAACGCGGCCTCCGGTCGCCTGTCGAGTGTCGACCTACTCGATGCAAGCGCTGCCGGCCCACGTTCTCGCGAGTCGGCGACCAAGGGCGCCGACGCCGTCGACGTGGAGTGAGTGCAGCTGTGTACTGGACCTGGGTAACCTGTGCAACTGTGTGACACTAACCCCACCAGAAGCTTGACCAATACTGCGCAGACCGCCTACACAGAAACAAACAGCACTTGCATAGAAACAGGCGCGTGGCGAACGGCGAATGCGGCACACACTACAGACACGCCATTCCTATGCCAGTTGATTAATCACTGCATCGTATTGGTCCTCAAGCTGAGCAGCTCACCCAGTGGCCTCGAAGTCGGCGTCGACAGATCCGTCTACGCGCGTCAGTCGTCGACTGGAGTGGCCTCGGCGGTGACTGCAGGGCGCGCGTTCAACTCGATCGCCGTCGTCAGCCTGCACCATAACCAGTTGCTTGCTTGTACCGTTCTCGAGATCACGGATGGGTGTACTGCAGCGGATGGGTGGTGCAGTGCCGTCGCCTCCTCGCCTCTGTTCATCGGCCGTCACCTCCTTCACGTTTGCAACGGCGTCCGCTGCAGCTGCAGCAGTCTCAGCCAGCACCTGCAGCCTGCAGCTTCGACGGCAGCCTGCAGCAGCGTGCCCGCTCTCCATACCCGTCGCCAGAACCAGCGGCGTCACCACTTGCGGTGCAACCATCGTAATGGACGAGGATTTGCGCTCTTGGACACTCAGGCGCATTTCTCGCATTGGAACGTCAAGAATTGTCACTTTCAATTGAACGTTACAGTATTTTGCGACGCTTTTGGCGTCTTTTGACACTTTATAAAAAGCGCGTCGTTTTGTATAAACAGCGCGGCGCCGCGCCGCGCCGCGCCGCGCTTTTTATCAAACGCCTCCACTCCCAAGTCCCAACGCCTACAATGGCGGTGCGATCGTTTCTTCAGCGGAGTTGTATTGGTGGCCAACTGAGAAGGAGTTCTTCTCTGGCAGAGAGGTACGACACCGTGGACTTGGCGCACGAGTTGGTGCCATCGAGCAGCGACTCTGGAATTGATGGCGTCTCACGGAAACATTTGGTGATTCTACCGGGCTTGTTCGGCCACTCCGCCCACTGGACAGGCATCGCGAAGGCGCTCAGCAAGCGCTGTCGAGCCAACGTTCGTCTTCTTTGAACGTTTCTTTCCAAGATCTATGTACATTGCACAACACATAGCATACCGGGGCTGACCGATCAGTAGATCGCACTGTACGTCGTGCGTGACACTGACAGCCATTGAACTGCAACTGCGCATGAAACTGACTGTGTGTGGGAGGTCAGCAGTCGGAGTCCCTGGTCCAAGCCACTCCTCCTACCCCCCCCCCCCCCACAACTGTTGTTGTTGTTGTTGTTGTTGTTGTTGGATTAGGGGCAACGCCAGGCGGCCGTCAATGGCCCATATAGCATACGGCATACCCTTCACCATGACGCCTTCCAGTCTCTAGCCGCGTAAATAGCCAAAGACAGTCGGAAGAAGAACGCCATCTGTAATCTAGGGCAGCGACAGCATGAGAAATTCCATGGATAGGGAAAGACTCGTTTTTAGTGGATCCATCGAGAATCGAACCCAGGACCTTGTGCGCAAGAGGCCGATTCTCTACCACTACGCCATCCGCTGCCCCCCCCCCCCACAACTGGACTGGACGTTTCCTCTCACGCCCCTTAGATGTGCATGTTGCATGAAAGTGGCGCGGAGATGGGTGCCGGTGAGGTCATGAGGTGAGGGGGCGGGGGGACCACGTCGGTAGCCACGCGTAATTAGAACGAAAATGGTAACAATTCAGGTTAGAATATGTCGTAAACAGGAGCTCCATCCACTACGCACTGCTGCTGGCAGGTGCACACGCTGGACTTGCGCAACCAAGGCCGGAGTGGCTGGACCAATTCCATGACGTACCACGAGATGGCAGCGGACGTGGAACGCTTCCTGGAGCGGACGCTGCTTCGGTCGAGGCCCAAGCGGGCTGTTGGGCATACGCTGATGCTCATGGGCCACAGCATGGGCGGCAAGGTGGCCGCGCTGCTGGCGCTACACCGACCCGACCTCATCGACCGCCTCGTCGTCGGCGACGTCAGCCCCCTGCACAGGAGGGACAAGCAGGCGTTCGCGCACACCATTCCCCTATACGTGCAGGTGCGCGTAGGCTCCAGCTAGCCAACTGACGCGTGCCTGCCTGCCTCTGGGCTGCCCGCCTGCCTGCAAAGTCAGCCAGAGATCAAAAGGGTGCCGTGTTGTTCAGGCCATGCTGGACCTCGACTTGGGCGTTGTTCGTTCGCGGCGGGACGCACGCGATACCCTACTGCAGAAAATCGGAGTAGGTTCAAGCGTCTTTCTCTGGATAGACCTGGCATGAGTGTATTTCTCAAACGGAGCAGAGATCACCAACATGCCCGGTAAAAACCCCGTTGGGTTGGGTGGTTGGCTGCGAACTCCGCCCCACACCCGCTACGCAACCGGAAACCTAACCTCCTTTTGTTGAGATTTGGGTGTAAGCAGTTTTCGGACATTTATTGGAATTGTGTCGTTGTCTTATATGTACAGCTGTGTAATCAAGAAATTGAAAGACAGAATTTAAATTTTGTGGACTGCTTTTGGCAACGATCAACGAACAAGTACCCACATTGAATTTTCCACGGTAGTGTGTCTGTGTGTGTGTGTGTGTGTGTGTGTGTGTGTGTGTGTGTGTGTGTGTGTGTGCGTGTGTGTTGTGTGCGTGTGTGTGCGTATGTGTGTGTGCGTGCGTGTGTGTGTGTGTGCGTGCGTGTGTGTGCGCGTGTGTGTGTGTGTGTGTGTGTGTCTGTGTGTGTGTGTGTGTCTGTGTCAACAAGTATCCCATGTCGCGTTCTTCGCTATGTACCTATGTTGACAAAAGTGCGCCGAACGAAGCGCACCGATGCTTGTTTCGTGCCGAGCAGGATCGGCGTCTGTGCGACTTCCTGGTGACGAGTCTGGGGCGCGACGAGGGCGGCGAGTTGCGCTGGCGGCCGAACGTCGAGGTGATCCGCGACTTCCTGGGACACATCTGCGACTTTCCCGACGTCGCCGCCGCCCGGCCGCGTCTCGCCTTCTTCAACGACGCCCTACTCGTCACGGGACAACGGTCCCCATACGTCGCGTGCGTGCGTTCCACAGCCACTTTGCCCTCCCCCTCCGGTTTCTCTTCCCTATACCAGTGTCCCTCTGTACACCCCCCCCCCATTGGAACAAAAAACGAGGGAATGTTTGGGGAGGAGTGCGCGGGGTTGGCTTCTGACTGACAATACCCCCCCCCCCAGACAAGTAGTATGCGGCGCTCGGAAGGTCAAGCGGTATGCCGTTACGACCCCCCCCCCGATATGCCACCCGCTCCCAACTCGGCTTGACACAGTTACAGGTATGTGAACGCGTACATCAATTGACTGCACTGCACTTCAGAGCGGAAGACCACGATTTGATTCGGAATTTCTTTCCGAACATGGCATTCCATGAATTGGCAGACTGCGGTCATTGGATTCACGTGGAGAAGCCGACAGAATTCATCGAGACTGTCGAGAAATTCTGCAACTAATTCAGAATCACGCCTGAGACTGGAGGGGGATCCCATTATTCCACTCCCCCTCCCCTACGGGCGACATTGCGTGTAAGCTGATCCGGCCTAGTGCGTTGGAGCGTTGTGTAAATGGTACTTCGGGCAGGCCATGGTATAGTTTAGATTTGAAAAGTGTGCGCACAAAATACGATGTAAATGGGGTTTTTGTGTAAATGCATTTTTTAAAAGAACCCATCTTTCATTTTGAAGAGATTCAGAAAAGTTCCGAGAAATTTTCTGTGGTGGGTGTGAGGAGGAGTTAGTTTCGAGTGTGAGGATTGGGGTCACTCCCACTCGCGCCCACTCGGCCCATCCAGGTCTGGTCACACTCACAGCAAGAGTCTCGCAAGCGCGATCCGTTACGGCTCTCGCTCCAGGCCAATAAACGAAGACGCCCACGTGTGTCGTAGGACTGTTGTAGGTAGGTCGGGATGTGCTCTTCTTAGTCGTGCTGGCGTCATCTTCCTCCGTTGGCGGCCAGCGCAGAAAGAGGACAGCTCTTTGCAACGTTCGACAGATCACAACAACCCTCCCGATGCTCGTTCCTCTGTGAGTCTAGTCGAGTCTAGCTCTCCAAACGGTGCTTCCTTCGTTCTATGGAGCTTAAAGTGGCGTCGTGTACAGTGCTTTTATGCGCGCAGTCTCACCTGAGCAATTCTTCGTTCTTGCGCAGCACTGGCTGTGGAAGAGCACGCGGTTCTAGCTAGCCACTGAGCGACACAAGACGCTCGTGCACGGCCGAGGGATGAGCCAATGTGTCGACTACATACTTCGTAAAGAATCGTAAGAATCGGAACGGTGGAGCCTGAGAAAGTTGCAAAAAACGGTCCAAAATGCAGGTTTTTTGGAATAACTTTTGCATCGAACAGAGTGAAGGGCTGCATTTTGCTTTTGCACTGACAGGAATGCAGTGTCAGTGCACAGGAGTGCACTGACACTGCACTGCACTGAAAAAAGTATTTCTTATTTTTTTTAAGTCGAAATACTTCTTTGGTATTTCAGTTTGAATTAAAAAAGTCAGTGCAGTCGATTTAATTTTTTTTAGCACTTTTTGTTCTTTAGCACACTTAAACAAGTATTTGCACGCTGACGTGTGAATGTGACGATAAGTCAACCACTCTGTCACTAATCTATTCCGTAATGAAATGGCGCACTGAAGAACAGACGGATGGACGGCCACAAGCACGCACGCGCTCGCATTTAGCTGAAGGTTGATACCATCTAGCTATGTATGCAGATTAGACCATCCTAGAGAGGATATAGATGAGTAGAGAGGAATAAGATTAAACGGTCCCAGAGAGGTGGTAGATGGGAGGCTGGCTCCTAGAGAGTATGAGAGCGAGAGAGAGAGAGAGTAATGCACGAGAGGCATCACTGCGCGTAGTTGTCGTGCAGCCAGAAGAGGTTGTAGCGATGATCGAGGAGCACGCCGCTGTCCTTGTCCTCTTCGTAGTAGAAGAGGCAGCGCTGCTCGTGCGCGCTGTGCGCGAAGCCCCGGCAGCGGCCCAGGTGACGCGCGCACCGCGCCGCGCACCGGCCAGCCGAAGGCGCGCCCGTCGTCGTCGTCGGCACCGCCGCCTCGCAGGTGCCGGGCGCGCGCAGACGGCCGCCGCTCCAGCGTCTGACGAAGAGCGGCGAGCGGCCGAGCCCCACCCAGCCGGGCGACGAAGGCCCCTCGAGGCAGCGCTCTGGAAGGAAGCAGCGCGTGCTCGACGCGAGCGAGACGACAACTCCGTAGCCTGTGTCTCTCAAAGACGCCCCCGTGCGTCGCTATGCTGATTGCTACTGAAAGTGCACCTTGAAGGACGGAGCCGACGGCCATGCCGAGGAGTCCGTCGAAGCTGTTGGCCGTCCTCCAGTCGCGCCAGAGCCACTCGTCGCTCGTGCCGCTGCCGGTGCGCTCGAGCGCCATCCTCGTGGTCGTCGACCGGCGCAGCTCGATGCGTCCGCTGTCGACGGGCAGCGAGAGCATGGGGCCGTCGGGCACGCTATAGCCCAATTGGCCCGCTTCAACTGGCGACGACAAGTCGCTACTTTCGAGCTTGACCACGCCAATCATGCTCGTCCACTGCCCTTGGCGTATCTGTGCAGATACCAAGGTACACGTGCAGATCCGTCATGTCATGCGTGTTTTACGGTATTCAGCGAATGGAGAATACCGCAAATTCTCGTGCGGCGGGTGTCCAGTCCGGTCTTTCAGCAGCGCGCCGCCTCTGCTGCTTGTCAGCTGAGGGACGCCGCTTGGGCCGTAGGCAAGCCTTGAGCGCCGACGGCGGCTGGATCAGAGGGCCAGCATGCAGTCCAGTCGGCAGGGGCTTGGCTTGGCGGCGCTTGAGGTGTAGACGCGACGCCTGGCCGCTGGAGACTGGTCGGCGGGTGGCTGGCGTCCTTGGGAAAGTTCAGCGCCGCTGGAGTCCAGTATTGAAGAGGAAGAGTGTTGGAGTGGAGTACGGTATGTACAAGTGTCTGTCGGCCGGTAGACGTCCTGTCGGACGTCGTTACACCTTCCCCCTTGGACGAGCTGTGTCCTCACAGCTGCAAGGTCTCCAGGGGTGTGGCCATCAGCAGAAGCCAGGGACCCAGGGGGAAGATGGAGGAGAGAAATGAATCCTCTGCTGAATGAGTTTGCTGTTGTATAGGTCGTCTTGTCTTGTGTGTAGTAGTGTTCAGAGTTGTAGAATGCTCCTTGTTGTGCTCCAGGAGTATTTCAGTTGGGTTGGTAGAGTCGGTGGTTGAGATGGAACGTGGGATTATGTTGACAAGAATCGGGACACTACCTACAGGTTGGAAACACATAAACAATGAGCAATGACAACGGGGCAAATCGATGTGCAGTAATTAGCCCACACTACAAAAATTGAAGAACACGTATGGATGTACCTACACGTATTGGGAAGAGAAGCAAGCCGAACACACAACATTATACTACACTACAAACGCGAACGTTGCAGAGCACACAAAACGAATATGGCAGCGCTGTTGTACCTACGCGAAGGCGGTACCAGACATGAGGCGAACGACAGTACATACATCTGCATTCTGCAACGAAAATTATGGGATAAACGCACGAGTCAAATATGCTTATGCGCAAAACATAGGCGACAAAAAAATGTGAACATGCGCAGCGCGACGCGTGCATGCAGTAGGTATGCATGTAGGTGCAATAGCAGGATAACAATGCCGGGCTGAGCGCGCGAGAAGCGAACTATAACACGCAGCTATGCATGCGTAGTGGACACGCCGCGATTTGCGCTACTACGGCGTCATTTTTTTTTTGTTATTATTATTATTTTTTTTTTTGTCGCCGACGCCAGCAGGCGCCAGTAGCCGACATCTCGGCCATGATGGTCCACTCACAACAGGCTCAGCACAACAGGCCAGAATCATTCATGGGCGCACCTGATAGTTCTTCTTTGATGCCAGTCTTCTCATAGTCGTGTTTTGACATTTGTAGCAGCCAGCATGTTGGGCACTTGTGAGAGACACAACCAGAGCGTCTGGAAGTGGCGTGCGAGTTCGCTTGTGTGGAGGCCTCGACACACTTGCAGCGAATTCTCAGCACCGCCCTTCTCTGGAGTTCTGGCTTTGATTCCACTTGTGTCAACAGTTAGGCTGGAGGGCAGCGACTCGGCTGCATTGGACCGTTGGACTGCCTTTTGTTCGAATGTGGCAGTGTCTATTTGGTTTGGAGGAGTTGGGCTGTGAAATTGGGCTGTACGATGACAGCGGCTGCCGGAAGAAGGGTTCCGGGGATAGGAACACCTGGGAACGGGTATAAGAATGCTGCAGCAAAGGAAGGGTTCTTGCCTGCGAGTCTGCACGACCAGCTGCGAAACTGAATGGAACGACTCCACTGCAGCTCACCAGGCTCACCAAGAATGCGACGCACCCGGGAGCAGGACCAAAAGGGTAGTCAGTATCAATTGGGGCCCACTAAGCGCTATTCTTCAGCGCGTCCTCGCTCCATAATCCGCTGGACGAGCCACTAGAGCGCATAGTGCTCGCCGAGCCTTCGGCGCCATTGCCCATTTCCTCCGTTGTCCTCAGATCTTATTGTGTGGTTGTTATTGTGTTGGCGCTTCAGCAATTAGCGTTTGAGAGGCTGATCTAAACCTTGGCTCTGCTGCGAGCGAGCGAAAACGCTTGTCAATTCCAATGACTGCTCAAATCTGTCGAGTTTCCATCATTTGATACACAGTACAGTACAGTTTGTACACAAACGCGAGTCAGACTTCCCACATTCAGCACAGCACTCTGCAGATTTCTCTGTACACACGATCTGCAGAGCATGGTTCGTTTGTTCTGCCAATGTCATGTCTGCACAATTTTCGCGACGGTCAGTATGGACGACGATTTTCACGACGGTCACGATGGTCAGTACAGACATCCAATCGGAGTCGCTGACGTCAGCGACAGCCCGACCATTGGCAGGACCCTCCTGAGCTTGACTGCGCGGTAAGAAATTGCTGGAATTGTAATGGTTGTCACAATTGTCATGGCTGTCATGTTGATTGTCGCAATTGTTGTATTGGTGTTACGTGCCTGTGGTGTCAACGATGCTCCACTGGCCGGAAGCGGCCGGCCATGTGACGCCAACCAATCTCTCGGTCGGAACCGAGAGAGCGCTCATGGTAGGCGCGCCCACCCTTGTCACGGAGGTCATCAGAGCGCGTCGCCGCTCCTCCCCTCCAGCCCACTGAATTCAGTTGTGAACTGGAAGGCGCACTGATCAACGGAGAGGTGGCAATCACCGACAAGGGTTTCCAGCAGTGTGTTGCAGCTGGCCCGCTCTCCGGTCCAAGGCGAAACGATGCGCCTATCAAAATTGACTACCCATTCAACTACCTTCTGGTAGGTCAAGTGCGTCTCCGGGCAGAGCATCGAGGATGATCTTGCGATTTCTGGTCTCAAGCAAACTGCGTGAAAGCTGTGTCAGCTGCGCGTTCACCTGCTACTGAGCCTGCAGCGTCCTGCTGCCGAGCTAGTGCAACGGAGCTTCAACTCTTTGGAGCGTGTTGTCAATGTGCTGCTCTGTAGGTCCCTACCCTACGGGTGCAGCGCCCCCATTCTGTGGTTGTTGTGGAGAGTTGTCGTCGTCGCCGTTAGGAGGCGGCTCGCTCATGCAACAATCGCCAGCAAATGCGGCTCAGCAATTTGAAGCTGCTGACGTCACGCTTCTGGGCACAGAGTCGAGCAAGTGAACTCTGGTGCGTGCTTGAGTGGGTCTCACGTTGCCGGGCACACAGGTCCCGCTGACGCGCCGACCGACGAGTCGATCTTCCCCACTGAGTGGGTCTCACGTTGCCGGGCACACAGGTCCCGCTGACGCACCGATCAACTCTACGATCTTTCCCACGAACAGGTCTCACGTTGCCGGGCACACAGGTCCCGCTGACGCACCGACCGACGAGTCAGATCTTCCCCACTTTGTGGGTCTCACGTTGCCGGGCACACAGGTCCCGCTGACGCACCGATCAACTCTACGATCTTCCCTGTTTTATATCAGCGATTGGAACAAGTAGCGGCTTAACCAACAGCCGACGGATCTCGAACCGACAGTCAGAAGCCCAGGAGTATCCTGCCTGACGCTCCAGAAACACTGTACTGAAGCGGCAAGCCTGACTGCGCCTGTACAAGGTTCTTCTATACAAACTTCTATACAAGCTGGCGAACAGTACACGAAACGGGGCACGAAACGGCGAGGTTCACAAGGACAGACTCATATGTACACGAACTGTCGGTTGTCGAATCAGCGAGCGTATTTATGTGCAGTGAGGGGAGGGGAGAGAGACGCTATCTCGGCGTCGTTCGCCTGTGCGGCGGGTGTCCAGTCCGGTCTTTCAGCAGCGCGCCGCCTCTGCTGCTTGTCAGCTGAGGGACGCCGCTTGGGCCGTAGGCAAGCCTTGAGCGCCGACGGCGGCTGGATCAGAGGGCCAGCATGCAGTCCAGTCGGCAGGGGCTTGGCTTGGCGGCGCTTGAGGTGTAGACGCGACGCCTGGCCGCTGGAGACTGGTCGGCGGGTGGCTGGCGTCCTTGGGAAAGTTCAGCGCCGCTGGAGTCCAGTATTGAAGAGGAAGAGTGTTGGAGTGGAGTACGGTATGTACAAGTGTCTGTCGGCCGGTAGACGTCCTGTCGGACGTCGTTACACAGTATAGTCGTCACCGTAAATCTTAACTGTAGTGCAAACTCGTAAAAACCGACGTTTTACTCACTTTCATCGTTTTAGACACGTTGAAAATTCTGGTGGTGGAAATATTCTTGGAGTGGAACCTCCTCCACCACTCACCCCGCGGTTACAGTTATGGGGTGGGGGGGGGGGGGTGAGAAGGAAACGACGCTGGTTAACTCAACCAGAGCCGGCGTAACAGACGCAACAGTAGTGAGTGAGACTTAACAGATTATACAGTACAGTTTTAGAGTTTGTTAGAAGCAAAAGACAGCACCACGTTCTTGAGATTTTTATCGGGTTCTGAGAAGACGCAGAGACTGCGCCTCGGTTGTCGAGCCAGCTCTTCATAGCACGGGGGCAGTGGGCTGGGGTCCCAGTCTGAACGGACGCGCAATGTACGCGCGCGCGCCTCCGCGCGCGCCCCGCCCCGACCAGCTCTAGCCGACTGCGAGAAGATCATGCTGGCGGAGCGACGCATCGTGTAGCCGGAGCTGACGACGCTGAAGATGTCGCAGTCAACGGTCTCCAGTGCGGTGTCGTTTGAAAAGTGCCAGGCGGCGCAGTCGCTGCCGTGTGACCGGCACCACTCGTAGCAGTCTTCGACTGACGTCACCGGAAAGCGCGGCTGAACGAACACGGCTGAACGAGCAGAACCAGCTGCCGAGTGGATGCCCCAGAAAAGGAAATATACCAGAAGCATTGCTCCTTCTAGGACAAGGTGGGTCCATCTCTGTTGGGCCACCGAAACTGCAACAAAGCTCTCAAAAAGCGTTGACTGCGAATCGGCGATTCGTACCCGCTTACAGCTCACGTTCAGCATGGACAACTGCGTTTTTATGGAACTGACGAAGACAAGCTGCCAGCAGTCCTAGGACTAGACCCGGGAGCATAATGTGATGCCTCGTTGTACTGTTTCTCTATGCAGAAGGTCACCCAAATCACTACTGCACCAATAGGTGTTGTTCAACGATCCAATCGGCATATGGCACGTAGCACCGCCGAGTTTGAGGCAACCATGACGATGCCATGCCGTCAATCCATCGAGCAATCCATCACAAGTGCACCAAAGCTGTCCATGCAAGTGGAGTGACATATACACGTACGTACAATGTACGGTACCGTAGTTTCAAATGTTGAGTATGAAATCACGCTTCCAAAAATTCCGTCACGCGTGCGTGATCTTCTGATGGATGCACACATGATTTGATCGTGATCGTTCCCAACAATCGACGCTTGTGACGTCAGCGCACGCGTCCTTGCCATGGCGCGATGTGGCGGTGGCGCGCTCTGCGGAGCGCGTCCTGATTGGATTCGAGGCGCGCGTAGTCCCTTTCGCTCGCTCGGTATGCGCGCGCATACCTGTAACTGGGGGGGGGGGGGTTGGGGGCCCCGCAGAATTTTTGCCACTCCCCCCCCCCCCCCCCCCCCCCCCCCCCCCAACCCTCCCCCCAGAATTTTCCCAAGGGATTTTCACTCAGTCTAAAACGATAAATGTGAGTAAATGTTGGTGTATTTCAGTGCTTTTCAGTGTTATATGACCATAAAACAGCTAAATAACACTCCCTATTAATACCCATTTTTAACCAAAAAGTACCAGTATAACTAAAAAAATGGCTGGCTACCCCCCCCACTATTTGCTCCAGACACCCCCCCCCCCAGAATTCGGCCATTTACTCCCCCCCCACTCTTCCAGACCCGGTTACAGGTATGTGCGCGCGTCACGCAAAATCAGCACATCGCGCGCGACGAACCGCAAATGCTGGATTTGCAGTTTGCAAAGTTTGCAACGTTACAACTGCGTTACGTCCTTCAAGTATAAAAAGGAACTGCGCTCACAAAATTCCGCAGCAGCAGGCGATTAGTCGCACATTTCGCGCTGTTTAATTTGACTCTTGTGACGAATTGATTCAGCTCGGGCGCAAGCAGCACAAGGGTTCCCAATACGTTCTTGTTGTGTGTCACAACAATGACGTTGTCGCATAGCAGCACCACCCATACTTGTAACTGGGTTTTTGAAGTGGGGGGGGGTCTGAGAGACTTCTGGGGGGGGGGGGCGTGGGGGGGGTACTCAGATTTGAAGAGGGAGGGGGTCCCAGAAGGGAAAAAATGTTCCAAAATAGTGTCTAAATAGGCACTTTTCAGTCAAAAATAGGTCAAAAATGCCTTAAAATAAGCTATAAATAGCGTTATTTAGCTGTTTTAAGGCCAAAATACGCTGAGAAAGGCAAAAAGTACACTACTTTGTACAATTGTTGGCAAGTTGGAAAACTTCAGGAAAATTCTGGGGGGGGGGGTCTGGGGGGCTGGGTAGGGGGAAAATTCTGGCTGGGGGCGGGCAACCCCCCCCCTCCCAGCCCCCCCCCCCCAGTTATATGTATGGCACCACCTGCCTATATAAAAAAAAATTGGCACGGGGGCAAACGGAAGGGAGGAAACGTCCGGGGGGGGGGGGGGGAACGACCAGTTACGACTGGGCACCGGTGCTATTTTGCCACGCCAAGGACGAGGTCGGCGGCAGGGCGTGTGAGGCGCCTGAGGCGCGCCAGCGCTTGTGCGTTGATGATAGCACCGCTGACATCGTCGGCGTGCGTCGCACTCAATCGCGCGCCTGCGAGCGAGGCTGCCCGCTCCGTGGTGCGAAGGGTTGTGTGCACCGGTGCAAATGCTGCGTGCTGCAAAATGAGATTCACAAGAGCACATTTTACTGATAACATGGCTTTGTTCGCATGCAAAATCGGTTTGGTGCAGTTAAACCACAAATCTCCATCATTCCGTTTTTGTGTCTCGTTTCAGTGTCAGTTTCGACGCCCTAATAGGTATGCAGTTCTCGCCGTAGACGATAGACAGCGTCTCTTACAAGGGGACAGGGCCGTCAACAGCGCGGCGAGGCATCGGCATCTGCGTTGGCAAGCGCACAACACGAACGCAGATATTCGCCCTCGAACATTGTATTCAGCACTGCGGATCATCAGCAATCAGTACTGCAGCGACGTCGTGCGTGTCTTTCATGCGCCTAGGCGCGCCAGCGCCTGTCCGAGACGTTGAGCGTCGCTGACATCCTCGGCACCGCTCTACGATGCGAGGCGAGGCGCCTGACCCCACGGCCAGCGTCTTCTTACAGTGTACAACGGAAACGGCCGTCAACAGCGCGTGCGACAACTCGCCGACAGCCAACTAGCGACCGCGCGCGAACAAGTGATCCGACTTCACGCCCAGTCCAGTCAGCGCCGACGCCGGCTGGTCGACGCGACGACTATGTACGATGTATACGTGTTCTACGACCAGCAAAAGTGTGGATCTCAATGCGTGCCTCATTCTCCTTGCTCATTCATGCTAATCTCAGTATAATTCACTGCTCATCTCTTGGTCATGTTTGATGCGTAGCCTAGGCACTTAGGTGTATTACGGTTTGAGCGGCCACTGCATTCAGACAAACGCCGCCGCCAGGGCAATTTTGTTTACGTACAATTTGCTGCTATTAGCACGTCGCATCGCACTCATGTTTCAATCGGATTGTACCGTGTGACAGTAGATACTCGTTAACGCATGGGACGGTGTCAGTTGAATGCAGCACACGTTAAATGGAGCACACGTTGTACGTGATAAAGGATGCAGGCATGCAAGCAAGTAATGTATGCAAGCAAGTTGACTTCGGTTGTTCCGTTCGGAAACATCACTTGGAATGGCTGCGGCAGGGCCGACCGCTGCGGAGGCGGTACCGGAGAAGGCGGACGCGAACAACGGCTCCACTCCGCGCCAGCCGACTCGCGTCGAGGTCGAGATGGCGGTCGCTGGTAATTTTCGCTGAGTTTGTTCGCAGAAAATCTCCGGAAAAGGGCGTGCCCTTGTCAGAGCTGCTGAAGGGCAAGAATCTAGCGGAGATCACGTCTAAGAAGGTCCGCCTGCAGCTGAGCGCCCGCTTCGGCGTCTCCCTCGAACAGAGGCGAGCTATGTACGCGCGTGCACGCACGCACGAACGCGCATTCGGCCCGTTTCTGAAATCCTCTCGCCTAGCAAGCAACGAGGCACGAAGAGATGGGAGGAGGTTTTCGATTTACAACTATTTTGTTTGGCGCAATCCCAACACCGTGTGGGCGTAGACAGTGTTAGACATTGGGGAATGACTGTATCACAACAGCGGCGTTCCCTTACCCGCGAGGGAAGGCGAGCTGACCTCCTGGTTACGGATTTCGTGCCAAAAGCCCCTGAGCCGCCCTACACCTGGGCAATGAGGAGAGTGTTCATCCTTCTGCACAAGGGGATTCGTAACTCAGTGGCCTCGATTCCATCCATGGAAGGGAGTTGAACTCCCGACCAGGAGCGCACCAAGAGGACGCCTTACCGCTGAGCCACTCGCTCTCAACTTTGTAACGACGCATACGCAATTATTAGAGTAAAAATGAACCTTCATAAGTGACAACAGTGCATAGGTTGGCTGAGGGCAAGGGGGGGGGGGGGTCAGCCCCCCTGGCCAAGGCCATACCGCTTTTTTTGCGGGAGCGACCCCCTGGCTTTCGCCAATATCGAAAAAATTGGCCAAAGATGCGTGTTTTGCTTCCGTTTCAGTGTAGTAGTGTGACCCAAAAAATTGTATCATCCAAACACCATCTAAACGCCTTTTTGCCACTCAGAAGCTGTATTTTACCCAAAAACAGAGAAATTTGTTTTTAATTAAAAAAAATCCACCTTTAAAAAAAAGCTTTTTAATTGTGCAACCCTGCTTTTGACACAATCTACACCTATGCAACAGTGGTCTCGATAATCCTACTCAAAGTATGCAAGTGATCATTTCATTTCATCCTACTCAACGTTGAATGAATGCTTTGGAATTTTGCGTTGAGCGGGGTCGCCTGTGAGTTTGTGGCGCTACTTCAGACTTTCAGTTCACCTTTCATTTTGCAGTTACTATTTACACATACACTAATAGCGCGACGTTGTTGTGCCTCTGCGCTGCGTGCCATGTCGTCCCATGTGGTACACGGTAATTGTACATACCTAACCTCCTCTCCCCTGTCCGACGAGTTTAAAAAAACGCTTGGTGCATTGATCCCCCCTCCCCCCTGGCAGAAGCTCAATCGGGCCGGTTGTGCAGGAAAGCGGAGGTGGACGCGGTCGTGATGGCGGCGGTGGAGGCGCTCGAGGAGGAGGACGACGGGTCGGGCGACGACGACGACTCTGGCACCGAGGACGCTGTCGCCGCTTCCAAACCGGTTCGTCGGTCACCATCTCTGAGACTTGCTCATGGTGTGCCTTGCTCCTGTGCCTTCCCTTGTAGCCGGAGAACAAGGCCAAGGCGTCCACTAGCGCCGCGGAGGCCAAGGAGGTGCGTTCTCTGGCCGCCCGCCGTCGCCGTTGTGCTTCTCAACTGTCCGTGCGCGCGGCCTTTGCGCAGGACGACGCGGCGATCGCGAGACGGCTCCAGGAGGAGGAGGCGCGCCGATTCGACCGCAAGTCCAAAGATGCCAAGTCTAGGAGGAGGAGAGTGCGTTCCCCATTACCCCCGCCCCGTGTCACCCGCTGCCCCCCCCCAGCTCCATCTTTAGTGGAACTGCACCACACGGATTACAGCGTCCACTCCGCGCTCTGCTGGGGCTGTTTGCCCCCGCCCCACTCTCTCAACTGAGAGTGGGGTGGGGGACTACACGGAGAGTCTCCACTGTATTTGAAGAGACACTTTTGTACATATATCTGTTGCGATTTTTGGCTTTACTGCGTGAGAAAACTGACAGACTGACCAACGGCGCGCGACGCGACGTAAGAGCGAACAACCGGCAAAAAAACAAACACCGCCACACAACAAAGAGAGAGCAACACAAGACGCGAGGCGAGAAGAAACAAAGAAGCCCCACAACAACAAAAAAAAAAGGAAGAAAAGAAAAAAAAGAGAAAAAAAACGACAAAAAAAACACCACACACACACACAAATATCTGCTGACAATCTGTGCGTCAGCTCCCCTCCCACTTGACCTAGAACATCTGAGAGTCGGACCCCCTCCCCCTGTCTACAGGACAGTTTCACAGCTTCGATAGTCCGTTGCCGTTGTGCAGTTGTTGTTCATTCATTTGCAGAAGCGCAAGGGCTCCGAGAGTGAGGACGGTTCGGAAAAGAAGAAGAAGAAGCCGCGCAAGTCCGCCTACTCGCGTCCCGTCCTACTGTCCGACGAGCTGGCCGAGCTCGTGGGTGGCAACCAGGTAAAAGACGCCGAAAAAATGCAGCAAAAAATGAGAAGAACCGGCGGCGGGATTCGAACCAGCGGGCTCGCGCGTGCTAGCCGAAGGTCGTTTCGCGTAAATTCGAAGAACAGCCGAAGGCGTAATGTGTTCTTTCGGCGTGCTCACATAGCGGGGGTGGGGATGGTATGGTAATACAATGGTAATGCCGCTTTGTGGGGGGGGGGGGTATCTAACGCGCCTTTTTGATGCTGTTCGTCAAAAACGAAAGACGTACTTTTGTCCGTCGGGGCAAACGATTTGAGAATGTGCGTGTTGGCGTTACAGATGGCGCGCTCCGAGGTCGTCAAGAATATGTGGAGGATCTTCAAGGAGCGCGACCTACTGGTAGGCCGAGGCGCCTTCTTCGTCGCTGTTTGCGCACTGCATGCATGCATACCTGTCAGCGGGGGGGATTGGTAGCCCCCACTAATTTTCCAAAATCTCCCCCCCCCCAGACCCCCAGAATTTTTCGCAGGGATTTTCACGACGATGAAAGACGATGAAGACCCCCTTATCTAAGACGATGAAAGTGAGTAAATGTTGGTCTTTTCAGTGCTCTTCAGTGTTATGTGACCATAAAACGGCTAAATAACGCTATTTAGAACTTGTTTTGACCAAAAAGTACCAGTATAATTAAAAAAATTGTCGGTTACCCCCCCCCCCATCTTTTGCTCCAGAGACCCCCAGAATTCGACCATTTCGTCCCCCCCCCCACTCTGCCAGCACCCGGTTACAGGTATGACTGCCTGGGGGGTGGGGGCATTGGTCGCTCTTCTTCCAGTCTTGTAGAGTGAAACAACGCACGTAGGTGTCGTGGGAAAACTTCGATTCAGTGTGCACTGCAATGGAAGTATTGTCGAGTAACATTTCAGGATCCCTCGAACAGGCAGTTCGTCGTCTGCGATGAGCAGCTCGCGAAAATCTTTAGTGGGCTTCTTTCTTTCCTCTGTTTGGCGTCCACACAGTTGCCTCTGCACGCGCGCACGTACGCGCACGCACTGACTGACTGCAATGTATTGTTTGTGTCGGCGGACGCAATACTCGCCGCGCGACAAGCCATAGTCCATTTGCAATCAACAAAGTATTTATCTATTAGTATTAAGTTCACATATATTTTATGCGGCGTCTAGAAACGGACCGTTTTCGCGCCTTCGGCATGATGAAGATTCTCAAGGAGCACATGAGCAACCCCGAGCTGGCGGTCGATGACGACGCTTGAAGAATAGGGTGGAAAGGAACAAATATTTCAAAGAAAACCTATGAGGGGAAAAATGAAGTTCCAAAGTATGAACTACATGCCTGGGAAGTGGACTCGCACGCTGGCATAGGTGTGTCATTGGTCGTTTCGAGCCGCTTTTTGTTGCAATAGTAGCCCTCTGGCTTTGATTTCTTTTTAATTTCACATGAATTCCTTTTGAGACAAGCGAACGATTTTTCTTTTGCAAATCCGTATTTCTGTTGCGTCCTGTCACTGAGGGCTAATGTTGCGCATCTGAATTTTTGCTTGTAAATGCGAAGAACATTTCGAAATGTTGGTTTTCCAGTGTGAAATCCGAAACATACCGCTCGTTGCTTACGTACGTTTTGATGTGTTTGAGCGGTGCACGAGTGTTTGTTGCTGTTTTGAGTAAAGTAGCTGACGGAAACGTCGCGTTTTTTCACATCATTCAGTTTTCCATATATTTTTTAATAGGATTTATTGATTTTTATTGAAAGCCGACAACGATTAGATGGCTTCATGTAAGCCGGAGTTGCTGTCTTCAGTAGAAAGTCTGGCTAGAAAGTTGAAGCGCAAAGGGGAGTGTGACTCGCATGGCGATGCCGCGACGACGAGTGGGGAAGAGCGGCTGAAGGTCGTGCAGTTGGACGAACGGCTCGCCGCACCGCCCGGCAGTGCGCGCTTCGAAGCGGCCCAATTGAATGGGCCCCGCAAGTTGTCGGGCAATGTCGTCGTCAGAGTGTGCCAACTCTGTCCATTCGAATCAGATTCGTGCCTTTGCCTTGTTGTTGTTGTCGCGTGAGTTGTGCACTGGCGACTGGTGTGCAAATCTCGTTTCACTGGACAAGGCGCGCTTCGACCGCCACCGGACGGAGCACGCGTTGCCATGTGGGGGTGGTGGGGCGTGGGGCGGAGAGTGTGCGCTGCGCTGCGACTACTGCACGTTCGCCGTGACGGAGGGGGATGCGCAGAGACTGGACGAGCACAAGCGCGTCCACTTCGAGCCCCTGCTCGAGCAGAGGACCATTGACTGGCGCCAGAGACCGCTCAAGGTGCGCGGTGCCCAACGCTGCTCTGCCCCGCCCCCCAACCCCAACCAGCCAAGCCGATGACCCCCTCGTTTGCTCCATCGGCTAATTAGTGAAGTGAATCTTGCAGTTGGCGCGACCCGTTCTCACCGACGTCGTGGTCACCGAGCTCGAGGAATGCCCCTTCTGCGGCCGTCAGTTCGCCACCGCGCAGGGGTACGCAACCAACACCGTCCTCCATACCTGTAACTGGGGGATTGGGCCCCCACTGTTTTTCCAACACCCCCCCCCCCCAGAATTTTCCCAGCGGTGTTTTTCAGTGTTATATAACAATGAAACAGCTAAGTAACACTAGAGTCTATTTGACCCATTTTTAACCAAAACGTACCAGTGCAAGTAAAAAAAATGGTCGCCCCCACTTTTTGCTCCAGCTACTCCCCAGCCCAAAATCCCCCCCCCCCCACTCGCTCTGACCCGGTTACAGCTATCCCCCCCCCCGCCCCCTCCTGCGAGGTTTGGGAGTTGGGAGGGGGAGACAAGTTGAGGGCGTTTAAACCGAAACTGGACCCGACATGTAACTGGGGGGTTGGGGGGGGGGGGGGTTACCCACCCCCGGTCAAAAGTTACCACCCCCCCAACCCTCCCCCCCAGAATTTTTCAAAAGTTTTCCAACTTGTCTACAACGGTAAAAAGTAGTGTATTTTTCGCCTTTTTTAGTGTTTTTTGACCCTAAAACAGCTAAATAACGCTATTTATAGCCTATTTTAACCTATTTTTGACCAAAAAGTGCCTATTTGGACACTATTTAGGTACACTTTTTTACCCTCTGACACCCCCTCCCTCTTCAAATCTGCTTACCCCCCCCCCCCACACCCCCCCCCCCCCCAGAATGGTCTCCGACCCTCCTCCCACTTCAAAAACCCGGTTACATGTATGAACTGGACTACTGCGCGCCGGAGGTTGCAGTTGCGCCGAGCACGCGACGCTGCACACGTTCTCGGCGCCGGCGCACAAGGTGATGGAAGCGAAATGCGAAGCTGATGTCAGAGTGAAAATCGCTCCAGCATTCAAACGCGAACTAGCGGAACTGAGTTGATTAAGAGACTTGTGCAGAGCCGGTGACGACGGATATCGATAGCTGGCCATCGAACTAATGTTGCTTTTTGGCCCCGCTGGCGTGCACTTGTTTCGGCTCTCCATTGTACAGATGAATAAATCAATGGAATATTCTGGAATTATTGATACTTCTCTGAACTGAACGTAGAGTTTGTGGACTTTCAGTTGTTTGTTCGCGTGTCCTATTTCAGTCGAGAGATTGCCAAAGACTAAATGGATACGGATTTCGACTCGGATCCCGTGTATTCGCTGCACCTGTGGCCGGGCGCGTTGCTTCTCGCGCAGTTTGTCGCGCACAACGGGCGCCTTGTCGAGGGAAAGAGCGTGGTGGAGTTGGGAGCGGGCGTCAGCGGCTTGCCCGGCACGCAGTCGCGCATCCACGCGCCCCGGCGCGCGCGCGCGCACCGACGCGTCCACCTTTAGGCATCGCGGCCGCGAAGTGCGGCGCCAAGCGTGTGCTCTTCACCGACAAGGCGGACAGAGTCGAGGTGCGCTGTGGCTGCGAAGCATGAATGCCACATGCGTTGTGGACATACCTGTAACTGGGGTGTGGTACCCTCCCCCCCCCACTATTGTTCCAACCAACTGCCCCCCCCCATTCCGATAACTGCGTCCCCCCATTCTTTCCGTGGGGGCTTTGGTGGGAGAAAAGACCCCCCCTGGTGCGACGAGGTTGCAGCGCTGAGCAGATAGTTGTTCGTCCCACTGCTCAGGCTATGGGTTTCTGAACGGCGGCGTGTGTGTTTGCACAGGCGATGACTCGTCTGCGGCGGAACTGCGAGCGGAACGGGCTGGCGGACGCAGAGATCCGACCTCTGAGCTGGGGAGCCTTCTCCGGGAAGTGTGCCGACGAGAGGCGGCTGCTGTATTCGACCGAAGCCGAGGATGAGTTCGACATCGTGCTGGCGTCCGACTGTTTCTACGACGTGTCGGTGCTGGAGCCGCTCTGCGCCACGCTCGCCTGGCTCCTGGCCAAGAAGCCGGGCTGCGTCTGCTACGCCAGCTACCAGGAGAGGAGGTATGGGCAGGGCGTCAGTTGCGCTTACTATGCGTATGAGAAAACGCTTCGTGCATGGGCAATTTGTTAGCACGCGGATTGGGCTGGCGAGCTGGCTGAGGCGGTGGGCTCTCGACTGCACGGTCGTCGAGTCGGCGCACTTGCACGCACAATGCGTCCGCGTCGACGCCGGCTTCCAAGGCGAATACGACCGCAAGCTGTCCAGCTTGAAGCTCCTGCGAATCCAGAACGCCCCTTGAGTCAGCTCCGTTCTCTTTGCAGACGAAATAGAATAGAATTGCACCGCGCGCGTGACCTTGACGTGAGTGCACATCGGCACGTGCAGCAATCTCCAAACTGAATCCTCTCCAAAAGATCCACGATCCAAAAGAGCAAACTCCAAACTGAAGCAAAGCCCTACTGGGCGCCTTTCCTAGGATTCACGCTTCTGTGAAATCGATGTTAGAATTGTATATACTGACTCTCATCAAGGGGGGGGGGGGTTATACTTTCGAAATGTTACTATTTTGTAGGTTGTCAGGAAACAGGTGTATATGCGTGTCTAAACAGGACGGGGGGAGGGTGGGAAGGACTATGTAGCTAGCCCAAGTAAATTGCGGTATGTAGCTGCTCTGCGCCAGACACTTGGTCGACCCTCCGTCAGCCAATAAATTCATGGACTATCACTTTCGCTATGCTCTACATTACTACAATTGAAGACTTGTGGAAAAAAGGCGATTGCAGTGCTGGGATTCGAACCCAGGTCTCAGGGATTCCGGTCCTGGATGCTAACCACTACACCACACTCGCACGCCTCCAACTCCACAAATACCAAGTACAACTCCACAAGTACAATTCTACGCCAGACACATGCTGGAATACCACACAATGCCTAGTAAGTCAAGCGAAGCGCAGCAAATAATGAAGTGACGCGTTGATCGCTTAGTACTTGTGTAGGTAGTCACACTCATAATGGAATCGGATTGTATCGCCGCCACATTGAGTGGCTTTGCAGTCAACACTTGTAATGGTCGTGCATGCGACTCGGGGCTTTGCGGATCTAGAGGGCATGACGCACGAGAGCCGAAGACTGCTCTCGCGCTGCACGCAAACACTTGCCGGCTGTGTCAACAAGAGGGTTAGTTAGCACCTCATGAAATTCAACGCGTCTGCCGCTCTGCCCCCTTTCTGTGTGTCGCAGGTCGCGTCAAATTTGACGAGAAAAAAACGCAGAGGAAATGGTGCGCTCCAACGTGCTAGTAGCGGCTGTTTGCGGTGTTGTACTCTGCGTTCGCGTCGACGCACAATGTAAGTCGCGCCGTTGTCGTTGCGCGCCAAGCCAATGCGTTTCCTTGTCTCAAACTCTCCTATTGGTAAGTTGCACGTCCAATTGGCCCCCTGTGAGCTAATTGTTGCGTTCGGTCCGGAGGGAATACCTAATTGTATTCGAGGCGAGTGTTTTCAAGGAAGGGGGCCTGCAATTTGCAAAGAACGGTGTGAGTTGTGGCCCCTGACCGCCGCCGAGGCCTCTTCCGCGAACTCTCTCCTCGCGCAAACGAACAACAAATGTACACAGACATTAGCTTGCCTGAACGCTGAAAAGACTTGCCCTTTGGCTCACACTTCGTGGGGGTGGGGTTAAATTGAAAAGGCCCCAGGGATCAAGGTTCAAGGTTGGGGGGGGGGGTGCAGTTCAGTTCAAGAGTTGATGGTGTGTCAACGTGACGTGCAAGAAAGCAAGTGTGGGCAACAAACAGACAGCCTCGCATGACTGAGGGGCCAGCGCCCAAAGTCGGTCGAAGTTGGAAACATGAGCATGCTACGGTCTGTCGATGTCCACTGAACACTCTGCTCAGCGTATGCGCAAGAAACACGCCGTTTTCGCCGTTTGGTTGCAGCGTGCAGTGCGGGCAGGCCGCTGACGGACGCGTCGGGCGTGCGGAACATGACGTGCAGCGGCTCCTTCCCCTGTCCCGCCGGCTACGACTGCCTCGCCCAAGCACTCTGCTGCCCCAACAGTCGTGAGTCAGCTCAGCTCGCGACAATTTAACTAGGGCCCGAACTTCGGGAGGAGAGCGAGCGATTGAGCGAGTCCAATGACGCTGCAGATACGGTGTGCACGCAGCCGTTGGACACGGGCTACGGGAACACGCCGCAGACCGCCTGGGCGTACAGCTACGGAGCGGACGAATGCCAGCCGCTCTACTACACCGGCCTGGGCGGCAACGACAACCGCTTCAGCTCTCTGGCCAACTGCCAGAACTTCTGCATGCTCGGCAGACGTGACTTTGCCTCTTCGCACTGCAGCACGACGTGTAGAGTGACAAACATTTCAATACAGCGACTCCGCGCCGCGTGGCTTCCTGTCCATCTGGCGGTGTGCCGCTGCAGCGAAACGGCTACTTCGTGCAGTGTCGTCGCAGTTACTACTACGCCAACGACTGCGGATTCGGCTACGACTGCGTCTGCGATGGCCGCGCCTGCGGCTGCTGTCCCCAAGCGCGTATGTCCAGCACGCGCGCACGCACGCACGCACGCACGCACGCACGGAGACGCTGTCGCCACACCGAGTTCGCCCGATGCAGTGCAGCGCTGCTACGGCCGTCCAGAGCGGGGCGTCGCCTGCTCGGGCCCGTCCTCCAGCCGCTGGTACTACGACAGCGTGGCACGCGACTGCCGCTCCTTCACCTACTTGGGCTGCGGAGGCAGTGGCAACAACAACTGGCCCACCAGGACCCAGTGCCTGCGACGCTGCGCCGGTGCGTCCAATCCCACTTCCCATCACGCGCCAACGCACGACATTCTCAAGCTGACCATAGTTTGCGAGATACGGTCACAGGAATGCAAATGTTCTTCCAGGCACCGAGTATTCGGCCCGGTTCGCCGGTATCGGCGTCGTATTCGGCGGCAGAAAATGACCGTTATCGGATGGCCGCGCGAGCACGTCGTTGCTTCACACGGACGGACACAGCGCAGCGCATTACACAGTACACACTGGCATGGCATTGCATCCACATGCGTCACCGGCAGTGGCTTGGCACACCCCGCTCTATTGACGCAACAACCCAGTCGAATTCGGCAGCCGATTCACAACGCTGTATCTAGAGCGCGCATCTAAGTAGTAATACCCCCCCCTCCGGGGGAGGGGAGGTTACGGTATCTTGGTGAGGCCGTTTTCGCGGGAAAAATTTTCTCGCGGTCGGGGTACGGTATCCCAGCTTTTGAGGGTTCTCTCCCTCACCAGCGGTTGGGGAGGGCATGCAGGGGGTGGGGGTTTATCACAAAAGGTAGGGGAGGTACGGTATGGTGCTCCCGCCTTCCAGGCGCGGCGCAATGGAGCTGGTTTTGGTACCTCCATTGTGTGGCGTTTTTTTCAATCTTCAATTAGGTGGTTACGGTAGCGTTTGGTGCCGTGTGGCCCCTTATTTCTAGCGTTACGAATTTTTCTGAAGTCGAGGGGGAGCTGCGATTATCTGTTGCCGAGCCTCAGGTGGTGGTGGTGGTGGGGTAGCTGCAGTGTCCTGTCGTTCGTCGTCAGCCTCCGATGGTGCTTCGCGCGTTGCTGTCAGCACCCGTCATCAGCGTTTTCCCGCTGCCAGTGCGTTGTTCACTGCCCTCCAGCGCTGAGGACGCGACTCTTGAGCGGCCGCCTGGACGAGGCCGACGCCGCCGCCGTCAAGGAGATCGACAGGAGCTTACGGTAACTCGCCGCCTGCGCCCAACTCGCTGCGAATTTCAGAGGTTGGGTTGGCAGGCCGCCGCCGCATGCTGTAGTTGGTGGCAATCGAATGGCGGTGCTCGCTCATTCTTTGGGCGTTTGCTCGAGTCGGCTCTTCTCGTCTGGACGCCGCTCTAGCTGACGATCCGCTTCTGCCAGTCGTTGGCAACCGTCTCAGTGAGTGCGTGCGTTCGTGTGTGGGTGCTGGTGCTTTTGCAGAACCAGTTGTGTCTCAGGTTTTGAAAGGATCGGGCATTGGCTCGAGTCGCTTCCCCCCATCTGGACGCCGCTCTAAGTGCCGAAGCTGCGTCGCCTCCCCGTCGTCACCATCAGCAACCATCCGTGAGTGCGTATGTGCATGTCTGTGTGTTGGTGCAGGCGCATTTGCAAGTGTTGTTCTTGCTTTCACTAGCGGATCCAGAAGGCGGTGGGGGGATGGCCCCTTCCAGGCAGGTAGGCTAGGGAGGGGGAGAGGAAGGACGAGCACAGGGGCAAAGTGGCCATTCGTTTTCCATGGATTAAGGCACACAAAAGCGTTTCGCCTGTAGTGCTGTGGTTGGATTGCACTATTGTGTGTTGTTGAGCAAAGCAAATGCCGATATCAGGGCTTTGGATAGACTTGCGATGAAAGAACTCCCCCCTTATGTCAGATTATCCTGGATCCGCTAGTGACTTCGAAGTTGGATTGCTGTTGCAGGTTTCAGCGTTGGCTCCAGTCTGTTCCCCCATCTGGACGCCGCTCTAAGTGCCGATTTGCGACCCATCCCAAGTCCTCGCCATCGGCAACCATCTGTGTGTGCGTATGTGCGTGTCTGTGTGTCAGTGCTGGTGCCTTTGCTCTTCTGTACGCAGTGCCATATTCCTGTTGCAGGCTTCAAAGCGCCCTGCTCCCAAGCCATCAAGAGCCTACTCATCGATGGCCCACACCAGGTTGTTCGCCTTGTTGTGCTTGTTTGTGCTGGTGTGGATCGGCCCCATCCATTGTTGCAGCGTTGTCGGAGTCGCCACCAGCTCTCCCCGGGTCGCCACCAGCGTGTCAGCCGTTTCAGCCACACCAGAGGCGTCCTGACAATCAGTGATTTCAGCTGTGTTGTTGTGGTACAACATGCATTGTGAGTGGTGCGCATTCAAGAGAACCTGGTGTTCTGTAGTGGTTGGTTGAAAGAATGCACCCAGGCTGGGGTGGGGAGGGCAAGGTGGGCACCCGCCCTGTGTGGGGTCAGAGGAAGCTACCCACCCCTTGCAGGAAAGTTTGGGACCTGTGCTGGGGGAGTGGAGGTCTGCCCCCATCCCCCCTCCAATGGGTGACTTGGGCGACAAAGTGCAGGGCGGCAGGCCAGAGGCTGCCCGCCCTGCAGTGGGCGCCTCTGTCATCAGCCAAGGCTTATGCTAACAAGCTATGACTGTAGTTGAAATCGTAGTGATATCGTGGTGTGCAAGCGCGTCGCTGGTGTGTGTTAGGTGTGTGAGGTCTTGAGTCTTATGCTGTTCTAACAAGCTAACACTGTTGGTGTAGTTGAAATGGTGTGTGTGTGTGTGTGCGTGCGTGCGTGAGAGTGTGTGTGAGGTCTTGAGTCTTATGCTGTCCTAACTTGCTACTGCTGTTGGTGAGGTTGAAGTCGCAGTGATATTGTGGTGTGTGTGTGTTTGGGGGGGGGGGGGTGTGGGTGTTCAGCCTTATGCTATCCCAACAAACTAACGGCTGTAGTTGAAGTCGTAGTGATTGTGTGTGTGTGTGTGTATGTGGGTGTGTGAATGTGGGGTGTTGAAACAAGTTACAGTTGAAGTCATAGTGATATCAAGGTGTGGGCTGTTGAGTCTTATCCTAACAAGCTACCACTGTTGTAGTTGGAGTCATAGTGATATCAAGGTGTTTGGGTGTGTGTGTGTGTGTGCGTGTGTATGTGTGGGTGTTCAGCCTTATGCTATCCCAACAAGCTAACGACTGTAGTTGAAGTCGTAGTGATTGTGGTGTGTGTGTGTGTGTGTGTCTCTGTCTGTGTGTGTGTACATGCTGACCATATGGTGCGTGTGCATGTGCATTCACTCCCTCTCTCTCTGCTATGCATATGTATGTGTGCGTGTGTGCGTGCATGCAGGCTGGAGTCGGAATGAGCACTACCTTGTCTGCAGGTGCGTGTCTAGCTGCGTCGACAATGTCGTTAGCAGCTCCTAAGAGTCTTCAGCTGCCCAGTGCATCGCAGGCGTTGCTGAGGGCGTCATCAGCCTGTAGCTCATCATGGCGTCTTAGCTGTCGTTCTTGTACAACATCGTCAGGCACCATCCAAAGCAGGTGCGCTCATGTCAGTGCCATTCATGTCAGCGCATCAGAGGGGGCGTTTCTGACAGGTGGCGCCTCTATGGACACCGTTCTAGGTGCCATGAGTTGCTGTGTCGCGTCGCCCAGCTCCACGTCTCCCACCCCCCATCATGGCCAAACAGGTACCTGTAAGTTGGCGCCTGCAGGATTTGTCATGCACAACTCGCTGCGTCTTTTAGAGGATGGGTCAGCAGGAATGGGGTGCGGGCCTCCTCTCACTGGCCTCTAATTGGCATTGTCAACTCACCAAGTTGACAGGTGCGTGCGTGCGTGAGTGTGCATGTATTGGTTGTTGTACAGTGATTGTGTGCGCATTCGTGCGTTGGTGTCAAGCTCTGCACTTGTGTCTCGTCTGTGTCACCACTCATGCGTGAGTGTCAGTCTTTGCACTTGTGTCTCATCATCGCATACATGTGCATGCATACAGTATCTTAAAGCACAGAGCGATAGTGTTCAGCTCGACTAGTGAACCTGCTTGCTGCCATCACGACGCTGCACCGTTGCCAATCCCATCATTAGTGTCGGCATCTCTGTGAGTCTATGTGTGTGTGTGCATTGTTGTATCGTACATACGTATGTGTGTGCGTGCACACATTGGTTATTGTAGGGTGTGTGCGTGCGTGACTTGCATGCATGACTTTCATGCATGAGTGCTCAGCAGAGCCATTGATGTTGCAGGAAGCGCATCATCGCCACGCAACCCCAGCCAACTCGTCAAGAGCCTACTCGTCGACGACCCACACCATCCACAGGTTGTTCCTCTGTTGTGCTTGCTGCACTGGTGTGGGCCGACCCCATCCATACACCATCATTGCAGTGTCGTCGGAGTCAGCAGCTCTTGCATGTCACTGTGTCATCTGCAGGTTGCTGTTTTATCCACTCCAGCGCCACCCCCTGATGATCAGAGACAGCTGTGATTTCGGGCGCCTTTTTCTGATGCCCATTGTGATGGTGGGTGGGGTTGTGCATGATGAACTGTGCAGTGTTGGGTGCTATACTGTCTCTGACAATGGTTTGGCTGTGTCATCCAATCAAATAAACTGAGCAACATTTGCAACTGTTGGTTGAGAGTGCGTGCTGCCCTGTGAGGAAATGTGGGGACCTGTGGAAATCTGGGGTGCGCCCTTGTGCTGAGGGAGTGGCGGCCTGCCCCTGCCCTGGGGAGGTGAGGTGTTGCCCTCCTCCAAGGTTGGCCTAACACTGTGGTGTAGTTGAAATGACGTGTGTGTGTGTGTGTGTGTGTTGTGTGTGTGTGTGTGTGTGAGAGAGGTGTTGTGTCTCTTTAGGGTGTTGAGTGTACTATCCTGACCAGCTGCTACCGTTGGTGTTGGTGAAAACCATGTTGCATTATTGTGCACGATGCATATGCATGCCTGCTAGGGTTGTTGTAGGGTGAGTGTGGGGTATTGTTGAGTCTGCTATCCTAACAACCTACAACTGTTGGTGTTGTTGAACTCCAGGCGGCATTATGGTGCATAGATGTGCATGCAAGTCTGCTAGTGCTTGTATGGGTTGTTGTAGGGTGCTTGTGTGTATACAGTAGCCTCTTTGTATGGTGCCAATGCGAGAGAATGAATATGTAGGTGTGTTGCTCTCAGTGTGTGTGTGTGTGTGCATGTGTGTGTGCGTGTGCAGTGGGAGTAACAAACTCTACCTCATCTGCAGGTGCATGTCTTGCTGCATCGCCAGTTGCTGTTGCTTGCTTGCTGCATCGCCAGTTGTCTCGCTGCATTCGCAGCTCCCAAGAGTCTTCAACAGTGCACAACTCTTTAACAACCAGTGCATTGCAGGCATCGTCAGCCTACAGCTCGTCACAGCATCTTGTTGGGATAGCATAAGGCTGAAACACCCACACATACACACGCACACACACACACACACACACCCAAACACCTTGATATCACTATGACTCCAACTACAACAGTGGTAGCTTGTTAGGATAAGACTCAACAGCCCACACCTTGATATCACTATGACTTCAACTGTAACTTGTTTCAACACCCCACACCCCCTTCATACACCCACATACACACACACACACACACAATCACTCCGACTTCAACTACAGCCGTTAGTTTGTTGGGATAGCATAAGGCTGAACACCCACACCCACCCACCCACACACACACACACACCACAATATCACTGCGACTTCAACCGCACCAACAGCAGTAGCAAGTTAGGACAGCATAAGACTCAAGACCTCACACACACTCGCACGCACGCACGCACACACACACACACCATTTCAACTACACCAACAGTGTTAGCTTGTTAGAACAGCATAAGACTCAAGACCTCACACACCTAACACACACCAGCGACGCGCTTGCACACCACGATATCACTACGATTTCAACTACAGTCATAGCTTGTTAGCATAAGCCTTGGCTGATGACAGAGGCGCCCACTGCAGGGCGGGCAGCCTCTGGCCTGCCGCCCTGCACTTTGTCGCCCAAGTCACCCATTGGAGGGGGGATGGGGGCAGACCTCCACTCCCCCAGCACAGGTCCCAAACTTTCCTGCAAGGGGTGGGTAGCTTCCTCTGACCCCACACAGGGCGGGTGCCCACCTTGCCCTCCCCACCCCAGCCTGGGTGCATTCTTTCAACCAACCACTACAGAACACCAGGTTCTCTTGAATGCGCACCACTCACAATGCATGTTGTACCACAACAACACAGCTGAAATCACTGATTGTCAGGACGCCTCTGGTGTGGCTGAAACGGCTGACACGCTGGTGGCGACCCGGGGAGAGCTGGTGGCGACTCCGACAACGCTGCAACAATGGATGGGGCCGATCCACACCAGCACAAACAAGCACAACAAGGCGAACAACCTGGTGTGGGCCATCGATGAGTAGGCTCTTGATGGCTTGGGAGCAGGGCGCTTTGAAGCCTGCAACAGGAATATGGCACTGCGTACAGAAGAGCAAAGGCACCAGCACTGACACACAGACACGCACATACGCACACACAGATGGTTGCCGATGGCGAGGACTTGGGATGGGTCGCAAATCGGCACTTAGAGCGGCGTCCAGATGGGGGAACAGACTGGAGCCAACGCTGAAACCTGCAACAGCAATCCAACTTCGAAGTCACTAGCGGATCCAGGATAATCTGACATAAGGGGGGAGTTCTTTCATCGCAAGTCTATCCAAAGCCCTGATATCGGCATTTGCTTTGCTCAACAACACACAATAGTGCAATCCAACCACAGCACTACAGGCGAAACGCTTTTGTGTGCCTTAATCCATGGAAAACGAATGGCCACTTTGCCCCTGTGCTCGTCCTTCCTCTCCCCCTCCCTAGCCTACCTGCCTGGAAGGGGCCATCCCCCCACCGCCTTCTGGATCCGCTAGTGAAAGCAAGAACAACACTTGCAAATGCGCCTGCACCAACACACAGACATGCACATACGCACTCACGGATGGTTGCTGATGGTGACGACGGGGAGGCGACGCAGCTTCGGCACT
>JASAMY010000190.1:0-72717 GCA_030248085.1 Paralinhomoeus sp. GSCO2_6
ATTATGTGCGTGCGAGTGCGCGCGTGCGTGCGCATGCAGTTGTGCTATATTGCTACATCATAGCGTAGTGAAGTAAAGAATCAAAATGATCGCTATACATAACTAGGCAGTCAACTTTTGTGTTTTAGCCAAAGTGATGCGACGTACCCACATTGAGTTTTTGTTGTGAAGCAGCCGATTTGATGGTGTGCGTGCGTGCGTGCACATCTGCAGTGCCATATTGGTTCGTCAGAGCATAGCGGTGCAAAGAATCAAAATGATCTACACGTGCAGGCGGTCAACTTCCGTGTTTTAGCCAAAGTGATCCGACCTACCCGTATCGATATCTATCGATTATTCCGGAAGTGAAAATATTTTGGTGCATCGGATCGTGTTGACTTCAAGAAATGAAATGTTCTCCATCGAAGGCTGATCAACTTTATTATTGATGTTTATGCCATCCGATCTACCAACACCGAAATATTGCCAATTTACGTTATCGGTATAATGGGGGGTGTCATTTTGGTGCGTCCAATTTGGTCCAATTGTCCAAACTGACCTATTCCACATTGGGGTGATCAACTTTGTCCTTTATAGCAAAGCTGTGCGATGAGCCGTCGAAGCGCCTATTGCTGACAAACTTTTTCCCCAAATTTTTAATTGCTAATATCTCATTATGTGGTGTGAATTTTGAAAGTCAGGCAAGCGTCCTAGACTCACATTGTGGAACTGTTCACGAAACTCAAAAAATATTTCGGGGTTTACTTGGCAAATTTTGGAGATTTACTCTTGGTAGAAACTGGCCAAAAAAAACGACTATGTCCAAAAATACGCATAAAATTGGCAATAACTCAAGATTGGTAATGCGTAGGCATTCGTCCTTTAGAGGGCAAAGTTGTTGCCGCGGACTGTATAGACGTGCCAAGTTTCATTCCTATTGGATGCGGCATTATCGAGTGGTGGTCCAAAAACTGGGTGGAGAACACTAAAAAAAACGACGCCTTTTCGAAACATTTTTGGGCGTTTCCGCTTAACGCGCAGTAATACTGCAACGCGCTGTGGCGTGTACGGTCCCCCGATGAATGCGCTTCTCTTGCGCCATAACGCGCCGAAATCGGTTCAGGCAATCAAAAGTTATAGGTGATCGAAAATCCGTATTCTCGCGCGCGCAAGTGCTCACATATTAGGGTTGTACGCTGACGCGTACACCCTGATAAACAGGCAAAACTGTTCAATTCAAATTCATAAACACGCAAAACAGTTTAATTTAAATTTATAAACACGCAAAATGGCGCAAATTCAATTGGTGGAATGAACGGGGGAGGCCACTACGCGTTATGGTGCGTTCGATGCCCCAGAAGAATGCGCTTCTTTTGAGCCATAACGCGCCGAAGTCGGTTCAGGAAATCAAAAGTTATAGACGATCGAAAATCCGAAAAACTCGCGCGCGCAAGTGCTCACATATTAGGGTTGTACGCTGACGCGTACACCCGGTTTGAAGAATTGTGTAATGACTGAAAGGAGAGTTACAACAACAAGCTCGTTTCAAAAAGCACTTCATTTAAATTTGTTGCCTTTCATTCGAAATTTCTGTGCTTCAGCACCGATTGGACGGGTGCGCACTTCCTGGAATTCTTTAGCAGTGCCGATTCCTTTGGAATCGGTGAAATCGCCGCACAAGCTTCAAGGATACGACGCCCCGTTACTGTCTCTTTTGTTGAAAACATTATGCACTGTTGTTGCATTGAAAAACGCTACACCACCTTGCTTTTGCCAGAAAAGACAAAAGTGCCCATTGCAAATGCATAGAAAGCCAGAATCTGAGTCAAGATCAGTCAAGCAGGCCATCCTACAGACCAGTTACGGTTTGCCAGCGCCAGCAGCAACGAACTGGATCACAGTGCGTGCGCACACAGAAACATGCAGTGCAAATGAAGTGAGAATTACACGCTGTTGCAATTACACGCACGCACGCATTTTCTGACGCTGCCCCTCACCCCGGCTCTAATTTGGTGGGGGGGGGGGGTAAGAGTTCACTGCCTGCCTAGCCAGCGTAGCCGAGTGTGTGGCGGCACCGACGCGCGTACTGGCGATGGCGAACGCACTAACATGGCCTTACATCTCATGGCATGGTGGCATGGCTACCAACATTTATTGAAAATTCTCGCAAAACTTTCATGAATTTTTTAGAATAAATCTAAGAAAGGATTATCTCCAAATTGGTCCTAAGAATGCTCAAAAAAAATTTCGGCCTGATCCGTCAAGCCATAAAGGAGAACCGGTCGGTAACAGACTGACGGACGGACGAACGAAGGAACAGAACATTCGGAAATTTTCCGTCCGTATATGAACTCGCCGCGCTGACGCGCGGCGAAAAAAATGTGAAACATTTCCTGGAGTGCAGAAGTGCTTTGGTTGCATTGATTGAGTTCCTTCGACTTTTTTTTGCAGCACTTTACAGATTTGGCATTGTTGCTTTCCAAATGAGCATTCTCAGCATGATTTTATGACACTATGTGTTGATGATGAGTCACCTCTGAGCACATGATAATGTTTATACTGAACCACTTCTGAGCACTTTGTAGCAGGTGTCCTGAGTTTAGCGGCTAGTATAATTAACAGACGCATGAGAAAATGCGCATTGAAAATGCACTTTTTGAAGAAAAATGAAAATAAATCGAGATTTCGGCCTCTCGATCCAAGCTGTTGAAGTAGGCATATTTGTCCAGCATAGCAGGAGCTGTGGGTTATTCAAAATTTTCTGGGCCTAATGCATTTCGTTTGAAAAAAAAGTTTTAAAATTTAAAATTGCGTAAAAGCGACACCAATGTAACTTTAAAAAAAATGAATGTGATATTCGGAATCAGCGCCATAAGTTGCCTCAGGAGGGATTGTTTTGCGCCTGCTACCTAAAACCGTTCCTATGCAAATCGCACTTACTACACATATGCATAAATTTGACGAAATTTTACCGCCCAAATGGTACAGATTTGACATATCGTCGAATTATAAAAAGTGAATCATTAGACATCCGAAAAATTAAAGGGAAAATCTGCGAGATCAGAGGAAAAAAGTGGCGACCCATTCTGCTGCATATACAGAATATGACTCTTAAGGCTGATTTACAATTAAGGAAAAATTTGCAGGTGGCTGCAAAAAAAGGCGAATATGTGATGCTCTTGTACTGAAGTCCAGTTTGAAAAGGAGTGGTATTTAGTCATTCCCCACTGATTTCTAGCCACTTTTGCATTGCAGAACTTGCCTTTGGTTTTTATACATGGTTTGTTCAAACTGAAGTTGATCAGCCGCAAAGCATAAGTGGCTACACATAAATGAGGCATGCCTTAATTGATACCCCTCTTTTTCAAACTGGGCTCCAACAAAAGAGCGTCACATATTCGCCTTTTTTTGCAGGCGCCTGCAAATTTTTCCTTAATATCTAATTACATGGGTAGAGTTTCAAATGTCTGAAAAGCGTCCTGGACTTGTCTTAAGAAACTGTTCAAGGAAATCAAAAAACATTTGGGGGTTTACTCGGCTTTTTTTCGAGTTTTGCTCTTGGTGGAAACTAGTCGAAAAACGGCTATGTCCCAGGAAATCGATCGATAATTGGTAAATATCACCAATATCTCCAGATAGGTAAGACGTAGAAACTAATCCTTTAGGGTGCAAAGTTGTTGCCAGGCCCTGAACAGACCGGCCAAGTTTCATCCCGATTGGTTGGGGCTCTAGCGAGCGGCGGTCCAAAAACTGGGTAGAGAACATGAAAAAAAAGACGTTTCTCGGAAACATTTTCTGGAGTTTACCAATAGCGCGCGAGAATACAAAAACGCGCGATGGCGCATTCGATGCCCCAGAAGGAGGCGGTTCTTTTGCGCCATCACGCGCCAAAATCCGTTCAGGCAATCAAAAGTTAGAGGCGATCAAAGTTTGAGGAATCCGCATTGAGAATGTCGTCTCATATTAGGGGTCAGACGCTGACGCGCTGACCCTGATTGAAACGTGTATTTCAGCTCAAAACTCAACAAGCAACATGTCATAACAGTGCCATATGGACTAGAGCCAGTAAGCATCACATGTAAAAACATGGAGTGCACATTATGTCATCACATGACATCTTTTGGGTGGGTAACATTTCATGCTTGCACACTAGCTCAATGCACAAAATGCACACGCTTTAACTTTAACGAAATTTAACGCTTGTGCAGTACAGGGTGTATCAAAACTATATGCACCCCCCCTAGGGAAATACTGGTTGGACGGATTTATCTGAAATTTAACATAGATGTAGCCCCAACAAAAATACATGACCAAATTAAATTTCACGCAAATAGAACAACCGAGCGTCGAGATAGGAGCAATCATCCAAGGTACAGTGAAAAATCTTGCTGCTGTCACCACTTCACCGGTTTTTTTGGAGAATCAGCAGTGGTGGGCCGACGTCAGATCGTTCGGTGATGGCCAAGTCATGTGGCTCTCTGTTCCAGTGCTCGGTGACCCATCATTCCGATCGCTACAGATTCTGAGGCCTGAGCCACCCAATTTCTGGTGATGAACTGTGCACCTGCGTCGCGTGCATTTGGAAAGTGACTGCAGCCGTTTCATCGAAGAGACGCACTTGGTCAGTGTCGTTGGCCTTTCGTAAGCGCGACATGGTCCTCGACACTCGTTTAAAACAATTGTTTACCATTCAACGAGAAATTGTTGCCATAAAACACGCAGTAATGTTTTTACGCAAAAACCAACTTTTTTTTCACTGTACCTTGGATGATTGCTCCTATCTCGACGCTCGGTCGTTCGATTTGCGTGAAATTTAATTTGGTCATGTATTTTTGTTGGGGCTACATCTACGTTGAATTTCAGCTAAATCCGCCCAACCAGTATTTCCCTAGGGGGGTGCATATAGTTTTGATACACCCTGTACATGCAGCACATACTTGATGCCATGTTTTCATCCATACCTGAATCAGCACCCGATCAGACAGACTCTCTCGTTCACTTTTGAGAGGTCGTACATAATGTCAGTCTGGAAACACTAGGGTATCCAAGAGGCAAAGGCGCAACTTTCATTAGCAAAAATCTGAAAAGTACCGTAATATTCGAATAACTGCGCATGGTCATCTTAAGAAAATCGAATTATCGCTGATTTCTCAAATACCAACTTCCTTCGACTTCTTAGGAATTATATCGCCCAATCAGCCACAACTCAATTCTTAAAGCAGAGACGACGTTTCTCCGAATAATTGCCGCTGGACTGCATAGTTATTCGAATATTACGGTACTTTTCAGATTTTTTGCTTCTGCAAATTTGTTAAGAAAACATTCGAATTTTCCGTCGGTCCTATTAGATGAATTTCTAGTTTCGTTGGGCTCTACCCGCATGCGAAGTTTCGCACTTTCAAAATTTGAGTGGGCACACCCCTTTAATGTGCATACTGCCATAATTCACACACTAAAGGTCGTTAGATGCAGTTAGGTAGTTGCTGCACTGCTTAATCCATTCTCATTGCTATTCAAACACTCATTAGATCAGTCACTGAGATTAGATTAGTCAATCGATCGATCGATCGAAAATCCGCATTCTCGCGCGCGCAAGTGCTCACATATTAGGGTTGTACGCTGCTGCGTACACCCTGATACAATGTGTTTACAACGCATTACTTGCAAACGACTTGACGTATATGTGCGTACGATGGCGCGATCGAATCCGCTCGACGCCGAGATGCTCTTCGGGCGGGGGGGAGAGCTGTATTCCAATGATACGGTAATGGCGATACATTGTACATAGGTGCTACATTATGTGCGTGCGAGTGCGTGCGTGCGTGCGCGTGCAGTTGTGCTATATTGCTGCACCGTAACGTAGTGATGTAAAAAATCAAAACGATCGTTATGACTAGGCGGTCAACTTTTGTGTTTTAGCCGAAGTGATGCGACGTACCCACATCCAGTTATTTTGTGAAGCAGCCGATTTGATGGTGTGCGTGCGTGCGTGCACATCTGCAGTGCCATATTGGTCCGCGGAGCATAGTGGTGTAAAGAATCAAAATAATCTACACGTGCAGGCGGTCAACTTTCCTGTTTAGCTAAAAGGGATCCGACTAAAGTCTGTGTCAAATGCTCGAAACTGGAGGTTTTTTAGGAAACTCTCGAACGTGCTTGAGAATTAATTAAGAACATACTATATAGATGGGTAGCCCAGCCCAGCACTATTTGCAGTGTCGCTAATGCTTGCACTATAACTCCGTGCTCCTACAATGGAAACGAATGAAAGTCAGAGAATGTGTAATGGACGCAACCGCCCAAACGCATGTCAAATTTGACTTCATTACTCCCATTCTCCGGTGACTGATGACACGTCAAACCGACAGCCAAAAAACCCAAAAATTTGTGCTTGCCAACTCTGGCACTTTCTTAGCGTTTTCTCTAAGCATGAAGGTCCAATCAAAAAATTGAAATTCTACTTTCTGCGTGGCAGCCGTGGGTACATAGTGGCCAAATTTCAGACAATTCGATAAAAGCACACCAGAATGGCATCGAATTTAGTGAGCGTTGCCAACGACAATGGAAATCGCACTGTAATAGCGCCACGGAAGGAGTCAGAGCAAAAATGTGCATTGGAGAGGTCTTGGTCGGAACTACATGCTAGCAAAACATTCCATTTCGATCCAGCGTACAGTTCTCGAGATATTAACAACTGCCCCTAGATTTTTGCAAAATCGCGATTTTGGCCATTTTTGACGTTTTAAACCATTTTTGGAGTGAAAGATGGCCCTGTCAGTACCTATCGATCCTGCAATTTTCAGCAAGCTAGGTCCTTCCAGTAAAAAGGTGATTTTTGGTGTCAGTTGCAATTGTGGGATGGGTGGTTTCCGAATTGCAAATAAGGGCCAGTAGAAATCGGAGCTCTAGCTGGGCTACCCATCTATGTAGTATGTTCTTAATCAGGGTGTACGCGTCGGCGTACAACCCTAATATGTGACGACTTCTGAATGCGGATTTTTGAATTTTCGATCGCCTATAACTTTTGATTACCTGAACGGATTTGGACGCGTTATAGCTCAAACGAACCGCCTTCTTCTGGGGCATCGAACGCGCCATAACGCGTTTCCTTGTTTTGCTGCAAGGGGGCGATACCTCCAAAAATGTTGTGAAAACGCGGGGTTTTTTTTCGTGTTCTCTGCCACTTTTTTGGACCGCCGCTCCTGAACGCCGCTAGCGATTGGGCTGAAACTTGGCATGGATACGCAGTCTATGGTGGCAATTTCTACCTCAAATGCATTTGCTCCTAGTTGCTTCCAGTCTTGAGTTATGGCCGATTTTTCCCGTTTTTTTGGACAGCCGTTTTTTCGGCCAAAACTTTGTTAGCTATAGGCGCTTCAACCGCTCATCGGAGAGATTTGCTATAATGGTGAAAGTTGACCGCCCAGACATGTAGCATTTCACTTTCAGCAATTCAGGTCGCTCCGATTTCCATGTCGCCATAGCCGAATTTTTTTGATAGTTCCGACAAGAGTAAAACTCCAAAAAATGCCATGTAAACCCCCAATTTTTTTTTATTTTCGTGAACAATACGTCAAGGCGAGTCATCGGTGTCAATGTTTTTAAAGTTTCATCACTGGAAATGAGATATGAGCTCCTAAACCTTCAAAAAATGATTTTATTTTTATTTTTTTTTTATAATTTTTTTGTTAAAGTAATCGGCATGAAACTTTGCAAACATATGCTGTATACAATCAGAAATTAATCCCCCAAATGGATTCTTCCTAAATGCCCGCAATCTTGAGATCCGGAACACTTAGTAATGTTGCGTCTTGGACAACAAATCGAGAGGTCGCGGGTTCGACTCCCGCTGGCGTCTCTGCCATCTCTTAAAAACCAATCAATATTGCGTTACCCCAGTGTCCCTTCCTGCCCCACCCATGTTGTTCCCATGAACCACCCTGCATTTTTTCAGTTTTTTCGTTTTTCTTTTCAGATGTTAAAATATTTTTTGGCTGACTTCAAGTGCTTTTGGGATGGGCTTTATGTGCAACCTCACAAGACACACATTCATGCACGCACGCACGCACGCACGCACGCACGCACTGACGCACGCACGCACGCACGCACGTCCGCCCGCACTCTTGCATGCGCGCACGCACACACCGACGCACGCAAGCACGCCCGCACTCTCGCATGCACGCACTCGCGCACTTTCGTACGCATGCACGCACGCACGCGCGCACGCACGCATGCACGCACGCATGCACGCACGCACGCCGTAGTTGACCACCATCTTGGCCGCGCAGAGGGTGGCATAGGACGCGTCCTCAACGAGCATGCTGGTTGTGGTGGCGTCCTCGTGGTCGGGCTTGGGGTAACGAGCGCGTCACGCGCCACTCGCTGGTGTTCAGCCCCTGATTCTGTAACTCGAGGAGTTGCAGCACGTCCTTGGTGTTCGAGACGTTGCCCAGGAAGGAAGGTGTTTGTAAAGAAATTCTACAGTTTTGAACTTGTACACTGTACACATTTTTATTTAATACGACGTTTCGGCTACGACACCCCCCTCCCCCCACAGAATGGTCTCTGGCGTCCCCCCCCCCACCCACTTCAAAAACCCGGTTACATGTATGCTACTGTGGTAGGGAAACTCACGCCCCCTGTTTTGTGCACCTTGTTTGCACCCGAAATCCGTGCATGCGTGGGAGCACATTTCGTACATGTCAATACGAAAAAACACTGTATTAAGGAAAAATTTGCAGGCAGCTGCAAATAAGAGCATGCAATGGTATGAACAATCAATTTGCTTGTCACATATTCGGCGTTTTTAGCGTGAGCTATTTTGGCATATTTCATTTCGGACAACAGTCATTCTAGTGACATCACTGTTGCCCAGCTAAAAGTGACACACACCACTGCCCTACGCACATTGCAGATAGAACTAAGAACCATAAGCGCAACTGGACTCTTGGTGTGGTGTGGTATGTATTTCAATGCTGCTGATTACGGATTCTCAAAGGACAGGTAAATGAGAAGTTTCGAAACGGTAATGTAGATTGTGTTTGTAGAACAGCTCCTTAAATTATACCTGAAGTGCCTGTTGTGCATATTCTCCATCCATTAACACAACAAATTTCTGTTACTGTGCTTCAAAGAATCAGTTATCCCAATTCCAGACTGCACGTATGTTTGCAGAATAGAACAATTTGTAGGTATCGTAATTCGAACTGTGGTAGAATCAAAATATTCTATTCATTGGCTCATCATTTCCAACTTACAAAATATTTGAGTGTCTATGTACGTGCGTGCGTGCGCGTGTGAGTGTGTGCGTAGGTTGATATGCGCTTTTCCTAGTATGCTAAGTGCCACTGTATTCTGTCATCACGTAGCGAGCGCTAAAAACGCCGAATATGTGACAAGCAAATTGATTGTTCATACCATTGCATGCTCTTATACAATCGTTTTTCAAAATGGACTCCACATCAACTGCAATGCTGTTATACAATCGTTTTTCAAAGTGGACTCCACTGCAATGCTCTTATTTATACAATCTTTTTTCAAAGTGGACTTCAGCTCTACGGAAGTCACATATTCCCCTTTTTTGCAGCTGCCTGCAAATTTTTCCTTAATTAATTTCCAAGCATGTTCGAGAGTTTCCCAAAAAACTTCCAGTTCCCGAGCATTTGACACCGACTTTAGTAGTAGTACCCACATCAAGTTTTTTGTGAAGCAGCTTATTTGACGGTGTGCGTGCGTGCGTGCACATCTGCAGTGCCATATTGGTTTGTCGGAGCATAGCGGCGTAAAGAAACAAAATGATCTACACGTGCAGGCGGTCAACTTTCATGTTTTAGCCGAAGTGATCCGACCTACCCAAATCAATATTTATCGATTATTCCGGAAGTGAAAATATTTTGGTGCGTCGGATCGTGTTGACTTCAAGGAATGAAATGTTCTCCATCGAAGGGTGATCAACTTTATTATTGATGTTTATGCCATCCGACCTAACCACACCGAAATATTGCCAATTTCCTTAATCAGTATAATGGGGGTGTCATTTTGGTGCGTTCAATTTTGTCCAATTGTCCAAAGTGACCTATTCCACATCGTTGTGATCAACTTTGTCCTTTATAGCAAAGCTGTGCGATGAGCGGTTCAAGCGCCTATAGCTCACAAACTTTTTTCCCCAAATTTTAATTGCCAATATCTCATTATGTGGTGCGAATTTTGAGAGTCAAGCAAGCGTCCTAGACTCACGTTGTGAAACTGTTTACGAAACTCAAAAAATATTTGGGGGTTTACTCGGCACTTGGAGATATACTCTTGGTAGAAACTGGCCAAAAAAAAAACGACTATGTCCAAAAATACGCATAAAATCGGCAATAACTCAAGATTGGTAACATGTAGGCTCTCGTCCTTTAGAGGGCAAAGTTGTTGCCACGGACTGCATAGACGTGCCAAGTTTCACCCCTATTGGACACGGCATTTGCGAGTGGTGGTCCAAAAACTGGGTGCAGAACACGAAAAAATAAACGACGCGTTTTCGAAACATTTTTGGGCGTTTCCCTTTAACGCGCAGTAATACTGCAACGCGCTGTGGCACGTACGGTCCCCCGATGAATGCGCTTCTTTTGAGCCATAAGGCGCCGAAATCGGTTCAGGCAATCTAAAGTTATAGGCGATCGAAAATCCGGTATCTCGCGCGCGCAGGTGCTCACATATTAGGGTTGTACGCTGACGCGTGCACCCTGATTTAAAGTTGCAATTGTATAATTGGTAGTGTATGCCAACAAATGTTCGAAAAGATCGAGCAATGCAGTTAGTCACAACACAATGGTCTATCAAAATTGAGAAACCATCTGTGGGGCACCCTGCCCTGTATACTGCATACATCGTGTAGGCTGTTCATAGTGTCTACTCTTAGGCGTGGCTGTCTTTCTGCGAATCTGAGTAAAGACATTCCAGTGACTTTGAAAACGACAATGGCCGTCACGGAATCCACGGAAGTCGCGGTGAGCTCGTCCTCGGCTGCGATCGTGGCAAGCGGCGCCTCTGCCAGCAGCAGCTCGAACGCTACGGTCACATCCGCACAGTTCCCTCCGACAAGCGACACCAGCTTGCCCACAACAGCTCCCACGCCGTTCCTCCTGACTACAACTAAACAACCCACGACACTAACAGATCAAAGTGAGTACTCACCAGCTAACGAACAGATGGCCAAAGCAAACAACACTGCCAAATTGGCGTAATACTGTTCTTAACATTTTTACAACATCAGTGCCTTTGGGTAGTATACAATGTAACAGCAAACGCAAACATCGACCACTGTTTTAGTGAGCGGTTCCAATGTGTCGGACCCAATGGCGCAATCCCCATCGACGTCTTTCACTACCTCGGCGTTGACGGTGACGAGTATTGCTGAAACCAACAACAGCCACGATCGTACGTATTCACTTTACGTACCTACATATGTGTGACCCAATCGAGTTGATGAATCCGATGCTGTAGAGTGTAATTTTGCATTCCAACTACTAACCTCTGCTTCATCGATTACAAAGTAAAGGGTGTTTTTCTTAAATTATTACATTTCTTTTTTGAATAACTTTCGTGTCCTTTGTCGGATTGTTATGAAATTTGGAACACTTATGTACGGTATACTCACGACTTTGGGATTTTGTCTGAAAAAAGAATCGTCGAATTCGGTTGAGGATTCCGAGAGTTATGGCGCTCCAAATCAGATGTCGCTTTCTGGGCAGATTTCACATGGCGGCGAACAACCTGGGCCGTTGGGTTGGTATGGAGTGGGGGAGGGCGGATGGAGAGGGGGCGGTTTCAGTCGAGCAGCAGCAGAGAATACTGTGCGCCGACGGTATTAGACGAGCTGTGCCAGCCAAAAGCAAAGTTTGGCGTTTGAAATTTGTCAGACAGTACTGGATAGTTACGATTCAACGATTTAGTTTGTAAAATCTGCCCAAAAAGCGACATCTGATTTGGAGCGCCATAACTCTCGAAATCCTCAACCGAATTCGACGATTCTTTTTTTCAGAAGAAATACCAAGGTCTTGAGTATAAGCGTTCCAAATTTGATAACAATCCGACAAAGGAAACAAAAGTTATTCAAAAAAGAAATGTGATAATTTAAAAAAAAAAACCCTTTTCGAGTGCATGTGCACTCGGTATGGCCCACACCTGTAACGAGGTCTGGCCCGGTGGGGGGGGGGGGGGGGGCTTGATGTGAAGTATAGTGGGGGTACCTGAAAAGTTGTTTGACGTAAAATAGGGTCAAAATGGGTTAAAATAGGGTCTAAATAGTGCTATTTACCTAGCTGTTTTGTGGTCCAATAACACAGAAAAGTATTTGAATAACATCACTTTTGCTTCATTGTTTTAGACAGGTTGAAAATCGTTTGGGAGGTGGGATGGAAGGGCGGGGGGGGGGGTAGAATAATTCTTTGGAGCTACCCCTGCCAATTAATCACCCCGCCCCCAGTTGCAGGTATGGTATGGCCTTCAGCCGCTGCACTGTGCAGGTAAACGTCCGCGCCCTTTTCAGCTCTAGACCGTTGCGGCCCAGGCGTGAACATCTGTGAAAACCTGACCAACACACATTGCGTCGTCGGACGGCACAGCGAGCGGTTCAACTGCCAGTGCGACTATCTATTCAGAAGAGAGGGTGCCGCCGACTCGGGCCCATGCCTAATCTCGCTCTGTCCGAAGCCCTGGGTGGTGAAAGAGAACATCGGCCAATTTATTTCGAATCTGACGGAGGTGGACGACCGCGACGTGACGGCTGGCGGCAGTTACAACTACAGCTGCACGGGCAATGCGACATTCGCAGATGGAAACACCACAAATGTCACCATCACCTGCCAGGACGACCACAAGTGGAGCCGACTCCTCGACATATGCTGTCAGTTCCCCATTTTTTGGCAGTCTGTGTGTACGATGTAATGTGTACCTACATCTACCTAGGTAGAGAGAGGTGTCCATGCTTGTAAGGCTATACGTACAATGTATGTACGTGCACTGTAGGTACAATCATAACAGTTGCCGCTTTTAGCTGACAGTTGGACGACAACAACATCCACAACAACATCATCAACAACAACAACAACAATTACAAATACATCAACAACAACAACAACAATTACAAATACCTCAACAACGATATCAACAACGACAGCTGATTCAACAACAACAACAACATCAAGCGCGGCTCACCTCCCCAGTTCCACTGCCATGACAACAACTCAGACAACGTTCAAGCAGCTGACGATTGAGGAAACTGATATTCCCAACAGCACTCCAGCAGCAATTGAAACACCTGCTACAGAACTCAGTGAATATAGAACAACTGAAGATGTGAAGGTCGCTTCAACCTCGCGTCCACTCACCAAAACCAGTCCTTCAACGTTGAACGATCCCAGCAGAATGTGGACAACATACAAGTACCCAACAGCGACATCTGAGACAAATTCAGTCTTGGCAGCAACAACGAAACCTACCAGTTCAACTGACTACATCCTGACGACCCCAACAATCTCGCTGTCCACATCGACTCCCGTCTTCTCGTTGAAGTTCAGCACATCTACGCCTGCTGAGAGCACAGTTGTCCCAAGCGGCAGTACAAAAACAAGCGCTCCACAAGTCAACCAGACATCCGATAGTAGAACGCCATCTGGTGCAGGCGCCTCTGCTGCTGGACCACCAGCTACACTCAGTGTCACTGAAACTAACGACAAGCAGACAGTGACATCCGCAATTCACAAGGAGACCACTAACGACATCCTGGACAGAGGCAGGGAAACGACACCTTCCCAAACTGGCAATGAAACTGAAATCATTAGCACCGCTCATTCAACCAGCGAAAGCGTGCCTTTTCAAACATCACCAACGCATTCCGCAGCTTTTGCCGTCACAGCTCCCGCAACATCAACAACAGAGCTGAGTGATCGCACAGAGTCTAAAAGCACAGTCGGTCTACATATGACAACGGATCTGGTTAGCCAGTCCCAGGAAAACAAACCTGCAGAAAACCTAGCGACCCTTATTCCATCTACGCTGAAGTCCGCAACTGGCTCTTCTGAGCATTGGTCGCTGTCAACGGGTGACGAATCCCCATACAGAAGTGATACCACGGCGTCTGAGACGGCTAGCACAGTCAGCCCACGTGCAGCGACCGATCTGCTGGTTTCGGATCACGCCATTGAACACAATGAAACAACCCAGAACACCATTGACGAGTCGGAAACATCAAGCACTGGAGGTCTTGAACACTCACAGACGACGCAATCTGAGACACTTACCATCAGCTATAGTGCAGAGTTCGGCTCAAACGCCACTGACCGAGTTGACGAGGGCGGCAGAACAGATTCCCAAGGTGAAGTGATGCTGAGAACGCCAGAGACGGAGGTCGGTGCGCAGAGCGAGCCCGGCACAACACTCCTCGGCGCAGTCACAACCAGCAGTTCGACGAATGTGTCGACAGAAGATCGAGAGACGAGTGAAGGCTTCTTTGAGTGCCCAAGCGGATTCGAACTGATGGATAACAACACTTGCATCAAGAATGTGGAGGAACCCCGCGTGTTCAAAGTGGCTGCCAGGCTGTGCAAAGACCTGAACGCCAGTCTTCCGTGGTTTGAGACCCACTACATATGGAACGACTTCAAAGGACATCTGTAAGTCGACTAACGTTAATGCTAGTGGTTCATCTTAAACTAGCGTAGGTAGCTTCGCCTTAGCTACAGCTACATAGATTGCACTACATATGTACATACCTGTAGGTACACATCTTTGTGTCCCTTTCAAAAATTTATGATCATCTTCGAATCCCATCCCAATCACAAATACACAAATGCAATTATCCTCCCAATAATTATCCCCCCTTCACAACTAGGCCTTCTCATAAACCCTTCTCCAAGGGCCGATTTTCAACAGGACCAGGCCCGTGCCAAAAAAATTTGCCCCCAGGCCGTAAATTGGAAGTACAATGTACATAGCTGGATGCAAGAATTTGCGAAGCGCCAATTAAATTAGTCAAAAACGTTTTCTAGGAACCGAAGTGGCGTCCAAAGCGCCTGGCTGTGGATAAAGGGGGACCGACAAAGTGGCGAGTACAAATGGGGGAACAACGAAACGTTCAACTTCAAAGATTGGGCTCCTGGATATCCCAATATGTCCACTGCCAACACGGACAGCTGCGGATTCGCGGCGAAAGAACACTTGTATTCTTGGATCACGGCTTCCTGTACCTTCTCCAAAATTTTTGTATTCTGCATCACAAAACCAGTCTACAAATATCCCACAAAACCTACCCCAGTGGAAAACCAAATAACTACAAGCCAACCAGATCCCTCCCTCTCAAAGACGACTTTCGATTCAAGAGCCGAATTAACAACAGCTGCCAGCCACTCCAGCAAAACATCTACGGCCATCACAAAACATTCGCAACAAACAACTGCGCAGCAAGCCAAATGGATCTGCAGTCCAGGCAGTTCGAACTGTTTTGCGCCGGCTGCAGAACCTCTCATTTTCAAACTCGCGGCTGAATTCTGCGCAGCTCAAAACGGCAGCTTGCCATGGTTCCCAGACCATCAGGATTGGCTGCACTTTAGATACCACATGTAAGTTCTTGTAATGCGTTGCACAATGCGTATCTGTGAACACTGTCTGTGGAGTGCAATGTACCTCTAATTTTACTCTTTCGCAGTATCTCTGATAGAGACGCATGTGCAAAAGGTTTTAGGAAACGCCAGGACGTACCCACAGGCACAGCTTGGCTGTGGATTAGACAAGACGATTCCGGCGCCGGATACGTTTGGGGCAACAAGAAGAAGTTTACGTTCACGCCAGAATGGGCAGCTGGCCACCCGAAGGAACCCAACGCCCAGAAGCCGAACTGCGTGTACGTCGAGGCTCGCCTTGACCACCAGTGGGTCACGGCGGACTGCGACAACAACAACGTGGCCGTCCTCTGCGTCCGGCCCCGCGAAGAAGCCCAGGTCGTGAGCTTGAAACCGAGCGCAGCTGCCACAGATACAACTCTGACAAACGTGAACGAGCCGTCAGCTGCGGACAGAAAGGGTGCATCCGAGAGCAGAGTAACCTCGCAGGGCTTGGACGAGGAACCCACGAAAGCAGCTCAGCATACGACAGCGAAGAGCAGGCCAGCCTCGAAATCCGCAACACAGAGTATACAAACAACTTCAGCTGACAAGAAATCCGTGATGACAACCTCAGCAGAGTATTCAACAAACGTACCCAATAGCAAAGTACAAGTCTCCACTGAAACAGGCTCGGCAAGTGAAACGACAGTTCGTACGACAATGGTGAAAAATGTGGAGCACACCGAGCGCGTTACAATACCATTCACTACGAGTAGTTCGATGACTGTATCGACAGAAGGCCAACCAATAGATCATGAAACGACAGTGGCGCTGTTTGCTTGCCCGAGCGGATTCGAATTAATCGACGACAACTGCATCAGAAGACTGAAGGAACCCCGTGTGTTCAAGGAGGCCGCCAAGCTGTGCGCCAATATGAACGCCAGTCTCCCATGGTTCGACACCATCGACAAATGGAACAATTTCAAGAAACACCTGTGAGCTGCTGCAGTGTATACATTCCATTATCTACCTACAGTTATTTGTGTTTCACAAAGCTGGACATTGCGATTGCAGCCATGTGTATGTACATTATCTAGCAGACCACTCATCCCCCTTCGCACACTACAGTTGGTTGCCGATACGCAGTTAAGCATTGTACCTATGTACCTATGTTGTAGCGTGAAAGGCGCTTTTAATCACCTTGAGCATTGCTTTAGGATGCAAACTGGCGTTCGGAGCGCGTGGCTCTGGATGAAGGTCGTCCGAGAAAGCGGCCACTATGCGTGGGGCAACAACAAGGCGTTCAACTTTTCAGATTGGGCGCCAAACCATCCCGTTATGTTCGACACCCCCGCTGACAACTGCGGATACGCATCGAAAGTGAAGAACTATTCATGGATCACAGACACCTGCAACGCCCCTGAGATTTTCGTATTCTGTCTGACAAAACCAGTTCGCCAACATCAGATTCCAGAGACAATATCTGCCAGTCCAGATGAAATTCGCCTCACATCGTCTCAAATTGAACTGTCCGAGACACCATCCAAGGCCAGCGCTGAAATGAAAGCAACCACTGATCAGACAATCCGATTGCAATCTTTAACAGAAAAGCCAAACCAAGAAACACTTGAATCAAGCTCGAACAAACAAATCGCGACTACTACAACAAGCCGAATTGGCACTTCAGCAGCGGTCAGTACAGCGGGAAAAGATGAGGTAGCCATAGACAACAACAGCATTGCTGTCAGCGCCGATACAAAAATCACGACTGTGCAAACAAAGACGATAGCCGACAGGGAACCCTTTTACTGCCTGTTGCCAAAACATCTACAACTAAACAACGCTGGCCCGATTACAAAGCGCCAAATTCCACTAGAGCACAGATTTGAGGAAAATAGCACTCTGACGCTCGACTGCGCATTCGGCTACAAGTTTGAGGAGACAAACGTCAGCGTCATGACGTTCAACTGCACCAAGGCTGGACTGGAATGGCTGGGCGATGGCAACATTAGCAACTGCGTGCTCGTAAAGTGCCCGCCCCCAGCGGTGAGCGCTCACGACTTGAGCGCGCAGGCCAAAATTCAGCTGCAAACGCACGAAAGCGGATTCTTGCTGGGAGAGCTGTTCCAGTTCGAGTGCCGCTTTGGCTACCGCCTACAAGTCCACCGCAATTCAGCGTTCCTGCTCTGGTCCTGCAGCATCGATGGCAGCTGGATCAGCTTCAGCAATGACACGTGCGTTCCAGACGAGCCGGACACCTGCTCCAGTGTGACCACAACTGCCAGTGTACAAACGAAAGAAAAAACTGAAACACTTTTCGTCAGTACTTCCCAAGGCGCAACAACAAGGAAGGCGCCGACATCCAAGTACGAGCAATCGATCACTACGCCAGAAAGGACATCTGTAACAGAACAGAAAAGCACGAAAGTGACTCGAGAACTTACTGTCGGCTCCACAGATTTCTCCACAGCATCACAAAATCGTGCTGTGGTTGAGTTGGTTACGTCTAATGCGGTAGTGAAGCGCCTAAGGCTCACAAATGAGCTAGACGCCAGCTCCAGTGTAATGACAACTGATAGTGTACAAACGAAAGACAGGACAGAAACAGTTTTGGTCCATGCCCATGGCGCAACAACAAAGAAAGTGCTGACGTCCGAATACAAACCATCGGCCACTACAGCAGAAATGACGTCTGAGAAAGACCAAGAAAACACGAAACTCATTGGCGACATCACTTTCGGCGTCACAGGCGTCTCCGGTACACTACCACCGACAAGCGCCGTGGTGGAGGTGGCCACGCCCCAGTCTGCTGTGATGACTGCTGTCGATAGAGAAAAGACGACAGAGCGGTCTTCAACAGCCACACAGGAGACGGTCTCCGTTTCACAAGCGCCAGTAAGCCAGTGGCGTGGCAAGAAGACGTCAGCAACGTCCGTTTCGCCAGCTGAAACTACCATGGCGGCCATCAAGGAATTAACCATCGGAGACGCGACACTTGAGTTGGACCACTCGAGCACCATGATACCCGCTGTCGTCACGACAGTGAGAGCGCACGAGACCTCCGAAAAATCGGACGTTTCGACGTCTGAACGTCTGACCGCGGCGGAAACGACTGAAGAAGCGGCCAGCGAGGCCCAGCCAGTCATACCGAAGAAGGCCCTTCTGACCGCCGCTCCAAAAACAACAATTGACACTACAGCCGCCGCGCCCACACCCATCGCTTCCCTTTCCACAACCGCCGCACCAAATACTACACCTAAAAACGAGCAGCTCAAGACGACTGCAACAACGACATCTTCTACTACTGCGACAACTGCCAGCTCACCATCATCAACAACAACCACGAACCCACCACTTTCCTCTGCCGAATTTCTAAGCTCACGTGCGTTTTCCAATGTTTTGATTGCTGAGATGTCGTGCACGAACGAGACTGATGTTGATGTTGATGATGATTTAGTGATGTCCCCAATCAATCCGTTGGAAGAGCTGGTCGTGCACGGCGACCAGTCGCGCCAGTTCCTTCCAGCGGTTGGCATCGCTTGCGATTTTTTTAAATTTCGACCATAACCTGGATTTCTTCGCTTTTCCAGGCGCTGACTCCAACGGAGAGGTTGGTCGCGACGACCGCTCAGTCAATGGGCTGCATTTTCGTCGTCGTGAGCCTCGCCGCCGTCTGCAGCCTCTTCATAATCTTCCGGTCAGAGCTGGCCTTTTAGTCGTTGTTGTTGTTGTCCACCAGCCTGCACCATAACCTTTCGCTACAGCTCCAACAGCGCGGAGTCCATCCTCCTCTTCAACCAGGACTTGGCCTTCCTCATAGCCCACCTGCTAGTCCTCACACTTCGGGAGCCCGCGCTCTACCCAGGCGGCATAGACAAGGTTTGCAGCCTCCGCTTCGGCTTCCGCAATGCCTAACTCGCGGCGAGCACATACCTTCTATTCAGAACTTGTGCTTCTGGGTCGGCGTCGCGCTGCAGTACTTCTTCCTCTGCGGCTACACCTTTACCCTGCTGGAATCGGTGCAGGCGTTCGGCGTAGTCGGCAACGTGATCATCAGGGGCGAATGGATCCCGTGGCGCCGCAACCTAGCACTAGGCTGGGGTAGACCGTTTGGCCTTAGGACGCAGGACCTCGCAACTGATGACTCATTACAAACTATTGTATGCTGGCAGGAGGACCGCTGGTCTGGGTGCTCATCACGTTCCATCTGGTGGGTACGGACTACAGCACGCCCTGGACGTGCTGGGGTGTTATCGGCGGCGCCTTCTCGTGGGCGCTGTGGCTGCCCATGGTCGCGATCGGCTGGACCGCCGTGATCGTCGACGAGGCGGCCGGTCTCAAGGCGCGCGAGTGGCCACCATTTCCCGCCCAACTCACGGACGCCGCCCAACGGCGCAGCGCGCAGTGAGCAGCGGCACTTTTCTCTCAGCCTGGCAGCAGGGCAGGAACACACCAGCGCGCCCGCGATTGCAGGCTTTCGCGCGCCACCCTGCCCGTGACGCTCATCCTCAACTGCGCGTCGCACGCCATCGGGCTGGCGGCGGTCTATTACCAGCTGGTCGCGCTGTACTCCTTCTGCATGGTCGTGAACGTCGTCAACGGCGTCGCCGTTTTCTGTTTCCACACCGCGACCGACGTCAGGGTGCGTACGAGAGCCTTCACTGGAGCATGCCTCCGCAACACGTTTTGAAATCTGTTCCAGATTCGCGACTTCGTTCGCCGAGCTGCGCGCCTCGCCTGGCAGTCGGTGACGCTGCAGAAGTTCAAGAACCGCAGCCGAGTGGCTCCCCAGGAAGACCTGAACAAAAAGCCGGAGGAAGAAGAGGATAACAAGAGCAATAAAAAGCAAGAGAAGAATAAAAGCTCAGCAGACAAGGATGAGAAGAACAAACAGAAGAAAAAGGATTTCGACACCCCAGGTCCAAGCGAACAGGAAATCCAGCTCGAAGACCTCTGAAATTGGAGGAAGATAGACGAGTCCGCCACCCCCCCCCCATCCACCCGATACGTTTCTATTTGTCGCTCTGAGAAACATACAGCTTACCTAGCTGTAGCGATGTCACCAAAAATAAAAAATTAATTAATTAAATAATTCAAAATAATATTTTGAGTACATTAAAAAACAAAAATTGTTAAAAAATAATTCTGTCAGGCAGATTTTTTTATTAAAAATTAAATGAATAACTATTTTGATTTTTTTTAAAAGTTAAAAATTAAATAAATAATTCTCTGCAATATTTTTTTAACAATTTTTTAATCACACGCTTAAAAAATTGATTTTTTAATAGAATTTTCAAGTAGTTCATGGCAAGTTTGTCTTTTCCCATTGATTATTGGTGTTCATTTTGTCTACCTCTACCACCATATCATCATTGGCATTTTGTTGCCATAAAATTTATTGTCTTTCCTTTCAGTCCTGTCACACTCAGTGGAGGGTGTGTTCATGTGTAATCATTTCAGTAGGTTTTAGAATGGACTCATCCATTGGAATCATTGGAATGGATTGAAGTGGTGTTTTCAGCACATGACATATGACGCTGTACATTGAAATTAATCGAGTATAATGAAGTAATCTGTGTGCTGGACAGTAAGTGTGAGTGAGTGTGTGAGAGTGTGCGTAACATTGTGCGCGTAAGTAGCCACAAAAACCCACAAATCTTAAGTCCCCCACCCCACACTCAGCCCCGTCTTACAGCCCAATTGACACATTGGTAAATTCAAAGTTCGCCCGGTAGTTTAATTTAAGGGTGTACTTCATTGAGGCGTGACATGCACAGTGCATTGCCATGCGCGCACCGCATCAGATACTTCTCTTCTCTTCAATGTGTAGGAGTCCACTTCATATGAAGACTTGCTTGCACTTGAAGAAGGTGTACTGGGGTCCTCCACCTTACAGTAGATGACCTCACAGGAGCCCCAATGTGATGGGCATGGATTTGTTGCATTCTTGCATGCATGCATGCTACCACAGAAGTATGTACATGCATCCCAAATGCACACTTTAAAAATACCCAGTTAAAAAATTAGTTAATTAAATAATTTAAATAATTCTTCAGAATTCTTTAACTTTTAAAAATTAAATAAAAAATCATTTCGAATATTTTAATAATTAAAAATTAAACAAAAAATTATTTGGAATTTTTTAACAGTTAAAAATTAAAAAAAGTAATTCATCAGCAATTTTTGGTGACATCGCTACCTAGCCGCCCTTTGTATCCTTTCTCTTTGGGCGTAGTGTAGTGGGCACTTCTTATCTTGCCTGGTATAGATCATGCACAAGCTACTACCAGGTTTTGTTCGTTTCATTTGGTCGAGCCTTACTTCGTGCCTTCGCTCCTACCGCGCCTATCCTGGTTGTTTCGCCTTTGACACCGTCCACTTATTTGTCACGGGCACGCTGTCGTCGCGAAGAATCGCATAGCGCCGTGCTCAATTTTTTGCCTTCTAATGCCGCCATACATGCACTCCATGTGTGAGTGGTGAAACATTGTTGAAAGCTTCCATGAGCTCATCCGCAAAAGCCTCCAGAAATTAAAAGTAAATAGAGCCATAATTCGGTCGACATTCAAATGGTCTTCATGTTTTCACATGGTTGGTTAAATGGTCCTCAAGAGTTCTTCATCTTGCGTTCAAACACTCATTTTCTTCCACGACGGCGGATGTGCACCGCGCTGCGACTGCTAATTCAATTCCTGGCGCGGGCCACCGAGCGTCGCCTCTACACTAGGCAGACTGCCGATATCGATCGATACTCTCACTGCGGGCTCCCCCTACACACCCAACCCTGTGCGAGTGCGTACGTACATACAGCGCACTCACTCTTTCACTGCCTACGGCTCAACAACACAACCCTTTCCTCACACACCTTCTCCCTCTTTCGCAAAAATCGTCCCTCATCAAAAGCACGCTCCAAGAACCGCTCAAATGAAGTGGGCGCTCGCGACGCAATCCGTCGTCATCGTCGTTGTTTACGGATCGCTACTGCTGTTGAACGACGGCCAGTTGGCGGAGGCGAGAGGCGGCAGGGGCGGCGGAGGTCGTGGAGGCGGCTTCGCGCGGGGCGGCTCGCGGGCGCGTGGCGGCTCGTCAAGAGGAGGGGGACGGGGCTGGGGCTCCAGGGGCAGGACGAGGACAGGATCCTCGTATTTCTACGGCTCGCCCACCGCCTCGAGCATCAGCCGCGGAACGGCCTTCAGCAGGTTTGCTTCGAATTGCAACAGCACGAGAAATAATCTGATTTTGACTGTGCTTACTTTTGCTGGAATGGGTGTAGCTGAACCGTTGTTCGCACAGGTACAATGGATTCCTATTGGGCGCTGCAGCAGTCTACATGATCTCCGGTCCCACTGGTAGAGTGTACTACCGCCGTCGAGATGGACAGTCCGGCGTGAACACGGATTTTGGCGTACGTTTGTCAATAAATCAAAAGCGCTCGAACGACCCGAGAAATGAAACAAACCAATTTTTAGAAGTACATCTGTCAAGCGAAGGTGGCTGACGCCAAATTGGTTCCTCTCAATGCAACCAGCACAAATCTGTCTAATGCCACGGAAACACAGGATGCAGCCAAGAACCTCAATAGCAGCGTCATCTATTGGAAGTGAGTGGGCTACTAAGTCGCAAACATTGTCGCGGCTGGGACGTTTTGAAGACTAGCTTATTTGCGAGATTTTTTTAAATGATTGCAATTTGCAACCGACGATTTACCACTAGGTGTGACGACGAGGAGTATTGCTGCCCTCCGTTCACCTGCTGCGCCGCGGACCGATCTGGAGGCACCAGCGGTTTGATATACTTCCTGTGAGTGATGCTGCGTGTCTGACACACACGCAATGTAATTTTATTTTTATTTTTTTTAGGATTTTCATTCTTTTGATTGGCGCTATTGCGGTGTACTTTATGCACAAGAAGCGAATGCGCCGCGCAAGATCCGCTTTCGCATGAAAGCTTTTGATGAGCGACTTGTAAGTTGTACATAATAGTACAAGGTCAAAAAATTGTATTGATGCGCTGGATACCTGCCTGTGACCGGGCTACAGGTGTGGCTATAGATATTGTGTCCGGCTCGGATGAATGTGATGGTTCGATGTTTATTGCGTTCGGTGGAATTCTGTAGTTTAAAACTTGCCAAATGTGCCGAGTAAAAGCGCTATTTTATTACCTGAATTCAAGCATTGCAAAATATTATTGTCCTCAAACAGAACCTTTAATTGAAGTAATCTTGAAGTACCTACCAGAGGTGTAACTGACCAACACTGCAGATCTCCCAACACCCCAACAACAACAACACCCCAACAATCCCCCAACACTGGGGGTGTACAGCAGATCGATGTGCACTGCACTGCACTGCGAGTTGCGACTGTTAGTTCAATTCCTGGCGCGCGGCCCAAAGAGCGTCACCTCTACACTAGGCCTACTGTTGCCGAAATACTGCGAGCGAGCAGAGCAGCGTAGCGTGTACTCCCTGTCGCTGTCAGTGCTGGGCGATGCGTGTCGAAGAGCAACCAGCGGCTGTGGCGTCTCGAGCGGCACCGGCGTCGTTTGTTGTGTGCAGCCGTGTGGTCGTGTGAGCGATGCGAGACCCGCGAACAACGGTTTGTCGAAATACGACGCTGCACAGTCCACCACACGGGAGTCGGTCGGTGGAGGAGAGAAGGAAAAGAGAAAAGGGAAAGGGGAAACGCAACCGACTGACGATAGCACGGAGAAGTCGCCGGCGCGGCGCACTCTGCGTGGGCGTACGAAGGGGGGGAAGGGGGGGGGGGGAAGAACAACGAGATGCGTAGGTGGCGTGGTCGGCTGGCACGAGGACGCCACGAGTGCAAAGGGGGGGGGGAAGGTCGGTACGAAGTATGGCGGAGAACAGCGCACCGAAATATGACCAACACACCGGGTCTGGAAGAGTGGGGGGGGGGGGAGTAAATGGCCAAATTCTGGGGGGTGTCTGGAGCAAAAAGTGGGGGGTAGCTGGCAATTCTTTGAGTTATACTTGTGCTTTTTGGTTAAAAATGGGTATAAATAGGGTCTAAACAGTGTTATTTAGCTGTTTTATGGTCATATAACACTAAAAAGCACTGAAATACACCAACATTTAGTCACTTTTATCGTTTTAGACTTGGTGAAAATCCCTTGGGAAAATTCTGGGGGGGGAGGGATGGGGTGGTTGGGGGAGTTGGAAAAATTCTGCCGGGCCCCCACCCCCCCCCCCCCCCCCAGTTACAGGTATGTAGCCAATGCGTAGAGCGAAATCGGGGATTGCGTGAGCGGATCTTCAAGCCGTGATTGGCGATTTGTACATACAGAAAGGTCGCAAATTTTATTTGTGCGCTGGATACGTGCCTGAAAATTGATCGTTCGATGTCAATTGTTCTGTGGAGTCCTGTAGCTTAAAACTTGCCAAACGTGCTGAGTAAAAGAGGGTATTTTATGATCTCAGCAAATCGCTATTCACCTCGACCAGAACCTTTAGTTGAATTAGCACCGATGGAGTATAGTGCAACGTTTTCATTTGTGAATTACACTGTGAGTGCCACATAAACCCGGTATGATTTTTCAACTGTCCATCGCCTGGCTGATAAGTCGGTGCGGTGTCGGTATGCCCATCCGCTGCCGTGCATGGGATGGCATGGGACGTACACTGCTCGATAGCCCCATGGGCGCACACTCTCCCTATGGACACGAGTAAATTGTGTCTCCGCCTAGCTGATAACGGTCCGGCGCAGGCACAGGCTGCGTTTTGGGGCGTTTCTCTGCGCGCTCCAAAGACTTTTCCAACACCACGAACTTGGGTGTTTCTGACCTCTGCGAAAATTATTAAATCAAAAGGCGTATTTATTTCCAAACGAACATGTGCAGCCTGGCGGGCGGTTTTGCGGGCGCCTGTCTGGCCAACCACGCGCCTAAACCATTCCAACTCGCTTTCAAAGTGGCGCAGCTGGGCTATGAGCTCGCCAAGAACGTCGCGTGCAAAGGCAGACATAGCTACTACAACTCGCAAGCCGGTCACAACCAGAAGTACATGGTCTTGAATGGAGCCGTACACGCTGCGGTGAGTGACGATGTGTCCAGCATCGAATTTCAATGCAAAAACAGAGATTTCAGCGCATTTTACGTAAATATTAGATTTATATTTCATTTTTACTATTTTCTTCAGTGCAGTTTGGCAATATGTGGTAAAGGAATGCTGCTGCGATACCCATTAAAGGTCAGCATAAAAACTGTCACTTTCAGAACGGCGTTTTGTATATCGGGTTGCTTCACGTTGGCGCGATTGGCCTTCTGCTGCTGGAAATGACCTACGGTGTTCTCGTGCCGGACGCGTAAAACTTTTTTTAATTGTACACCTATTGCTACAGAACCTTAAATGACAATTTAGGCCCTTTGACGGAAAGCTATTAGCTGGTGGCAGCGCCGTGGTCGGCGGCGGCGTTGGCTTGGGCTACCTTTTCGCAGGCATCAACAAGCAAAAGTGGCAATACCTGACGCCCATGCTAATTTTACAAGTAAATTTATTGGCTGTATTTAATTAAAATATTCAATGCAGTCAATTTATACATTTTAGGGGGTCGTCGTTGGCGGCAGTTTTGTCGGCGCAACCGTCCTACTGATCGACAGTGTGATGACGTCCAGCGGAGACGCATTTAATCGTGAGAATTTTTTGCTTTTGAGTAAAACAATTTGATTTTTTTCTTTTGATTCAGTTGATCCCGACATGACAAGTCTGATTGCGAGTGCAGCGCTATTGGCAGCTGGCGCCTTTGAAATCTGGATGTTTAACGTGACGCTGACCGCTCAGAGTTTCTTCAGAGAGACTGCTGAGGGCTACTTTCCACTGCACAACCGAAACTCCGAGATGCCACAACAGCTGGCGCAGAAACACGACCAACGCCAGTACTACACGAACAGCGGAGGTCGGTCCGCGGTCACTCAACACCATCCTCTCCTTCCCAATTACTGTAGAAGCATCATCAAGCCTTTCTTCCAACACATACAATGTACTACATACCCACAGCAGCTTGCGTCAACTTCACGGCTACGATGCGATGTAGGGACTCAAAATGTTATCAGTAGCAAGTAATAGCCAGCTAAGCGGCTCTCTAAATCACAATGCGCTGCTGTCAAATGTTCTCGCATGTCTGCACTTTCGCACACCGTCGTCCGTCAACAGTTTTGTAGTCACAAAATGGAACAACTTTGTCAGTCGGATTTCGGTGCTGATGCAATTTCCGATTCCAGGTCACATGGTGCCCGTGGCGCCGCCGGATCTAGGTCCGTCTGTCGGCGCCGACGCAGGCGAGATGGAGCAGCGCCGCATGCGCGAGCGCATCGACCAGCAGCTCAAGACGCAGCAGCGCCAGCTCGACCTCATGCAACGTCAGCTCGACTTGAACGAGCAGGAAAAGCGCGTCCGCAAAGCGCGGGCGGCTGAACAACACGTGCGTGCGTGCGTGCGTGCGTGCGTGCGTGCGTGCGCGTGCATGTTTAAAATAATCAGTTCAGGAAGAGCCACCAAAGCCGGCTGAAAATGAGGAGATCTTTCACTACGTGCCCTACGAGGCGCCGAAGAACGAGCCGAGCGCTCCGCCCATGGAGCAGCAGGAAATGAACTGGATCAAGATCAAATACGTCTGACGCGCAACTCTGCCGACAACAATTAGTCCGATTCGCCCATTTGATTTATTGCAACAGATCAAAACCATTCTAAATGATCGTTTCCATAGGCATGCACGACAACAGACTACGTTTCATTTGTACTGGTAAATAAGCATACGAGACTAAGAGAACTTTAATATGAAGAGCGACGATGAACAGTGACGTTTACAACCGCTGAACGCAACTTGCTCGTGTGGTACGGTTCTATGGTCTAGACATAATTGTTGACAGCCATCCCTCTTACAGTTGTCCTATACGCACACCAAATTATGCATGCTGATAGCAGATAGCTGCTGTTCGATAGCTGATGCGGGTAGCAGTGCAAATTCTAAAAGGTGTGCACCCCGTTTTGGCATCAGACAAAAAGGGACAGCCGAGACAGCCAAGACAGCCAATTGTGCCTAAGCCTAAGCCTATGCCTAAGCAAAAGCCTAAGCCTAAGCCTAACTAAGCCTAAATAAGCCTAACTAGGCCTAAGCCTAAGCAAAAGCCTAAGCCTAAGCCTAAACCTAAGCCTGGCTGTCTCGGCTGTCTCGGCTGTCTTGGCTGTCCTGTTTTGTCTAAAGCCCACGTTTTGTTGCGCGTCCTAACATTGCGACCCGAACAACCGGACGTCTGTCCGAACTGTTCGGACAAAAAGCGCAAAGTGCCAAGAACAGTAGAACATTTAGCAACAGCAGCAAAGTAGACTGTCCAAGCGCGACCACGCGGAGATTCGTGCATCACGGCCACTGGTTCTAGACGGGAAGGCGTCATGGAGATATAGGCTATATGGGCCATTGGATGCCTCCCAGCGGCGCCCCAAACCCAACAACAACAATCACGACCACTACACCCAACGACACCGCTTGATAGCTAGCTTATTTACCTGGCTATAACTACAGTGTTTGTCTTCGTCCCCATGCTATATCTGACGACGTCGACTATTTGTTATCGTCAATTCATTGATGAATCAAAAGGACTGCCGTACGGTACTTTCATTCGGGCAACGCTTTGTGTATGTCCTTGTATTCGCGTTATGCTGGCAGTTAGTAGAACGGTTACGCTTAAATGCAGCACACGTTAAATGCAGCACAGGTTGTATATGATAAAGAATGCAGGCAGCTAAAGTATGCAGGCAAGTCGACTTTCGCTGCCTAAGCCTAAGACTGAGCCTAAGCTAAAGCCTAAGCAAAAACCTAAGCCTTAGCCTAAGCAAAGCCTAAGCCTAAGCTAAAGCCTAAGCAAAAACCTAAGCCTAAGCCTAAGCAAAGCCTAAGCCTAAGCAAAAACCTAAGCCTAAGCAAAGCCTAAGCATAACCTCAACCTTAAGCCAAGAAAAAGCCGCGGAAGTCAACTTGCTTGCATACATCACCTGCTTGCATGCCTGCATCCTTTATCACATACAACGTGTGCTGCATTTAACTGACACCAGTAGAACGCTGCGATCGCTCCCCACGGTTAGGGGTCGATTGTCCGCCGTTGCTCATATTTCCTATTTTGAGCGTTGATGCAACTCACGACCAACACAAGCCTAAGCCTAAGCAAAAGCCTAAGCCTAAGCTTAAACCTAAGCCTAGGTAAAAGCCTAAGCCTAAGCGAAAGCCTAAGCCTAAGCCTAAACCTAAGCCTAAGCTTAAAAAAGAAGTCTGTGCGGTTGCATAGTGCATGCATATTTTACTGAAGGCGGACAAAAGCCCTGTCACGCTCCCCACGGTCTCAGCGCTCTTGCCACAGCCGCCAGGCTCGGATTGGTCCTAGCTGGTCCTAGGCCCTAGTGTGTTGTTTTGTACTTTGCCGAGAGCACGTGACCTTTGAAACGACTGGGGAAATGGCGTCGTCGTTCGTCCAAGTCTCTCCCGACTCCCATTTTCCCATTCAGAACTTGCCCTATGGCGTCTTCTCCACCTCTGCGAATGTCTGCTCTTCTTTCTTTCAATTATATTCTTGTGTTTATTGACTGCATTAAACCGTTTCTAGCCGACGCATCGAATTGGTGTCGCCATCGGCGATCAGATCCTGGATCTCTCCGTCGTCAAGCATCTGTTCGACGGCCCGCTGCTGAAGGCTCACCAAGATGTCTTTGCAAAGGTTGGGATGGGAATGCCAATGCGCTCATGTGCACGCGCACACACACACGCGCGCGCATAGAAGCACTCGGCAGTTGCATTTCAGTAAGTAATTGGTCAATTTCAGCCGGTGTTGAACGCGTTTATGGCGCTGGGTCGTCCGGCCTGGCAGGAGGCTCGTGGGACGCTGACGACGCTGTTGTCTGCCGACTGCGCGGTCCTCCGCGACGACGCCAAACTGAGAGAGGCGGCGCTCGTGCCCCAGCTCCAAGCGACCATGCACATGCCGGCCAACATTGGCAAGCACGCACAGACTAATTGTTGGCAGTGTTCGTAAGTGCGTGCCTTGCGTCGCAGGCGACTACACTGACTTCTACTGCTCGGAGCAGCACGCCACCAACGTGGGCACCATGTTCCGCGGCAAGGAGAACGCGCTCCTGCCCAACTGGTGCGGCTTTCCCAAATTTTCCTTTAGAAGAAAAGCACCATAAAAATTCACAGGAAGCGCTTGCCCATCGGCTACCACGGCCGGAGCTCGAGCGTGGTCGTGTCGGGCACGCCCATCACCCGGCCCATGGGCCAGAGCAAGGCCGACGACGGTGGGTAGCACTGGCAGCTTCTCCCTCTCTGGTTGGTGTTGCGTCAACGAAACTTTGCTGTCCGCAGCCGAGGCTCCCACGTTCGGCGCGTGTCGCCTCTTGGACGTGGAATTGGAGATGGCCTTCTTCGTGGGCGGGCCGCCCACGGCGCTGGGAGAGAGGATCGCCATCGCCGACGCAGCCGATCGCATCTTCGGCGTCGTGCTCATGAACGACTGGAGCGGTGAGCTGCTCTGCTGCTGTGCCACTACTCAGTGACAGTAGCACCCTCTGTTTCCCACAAAACGGAACACTCATAGTGGATCCTGCTCTTTTGCTTGAAGTGCCGTCTACTCGGTTGTCACTGTGGCGCTTGGCCATTATGGAGAGCGGCTATAAAGTCACGGCTCGGCTCAGCCCCTCCCCCCTCCCCCGGCTTCCGGCCAGGTTCCCCCCCCCATTTTTGGGGAGCAACTATTTCTCACCAGCCATCGCCATACCGGATCATTTATGGGAGACCCCAAAAGCATCGCCGTTTTCCTCTAGGGGACCCCGCCCCCACCTTTGTTTTCAATGGGCCTGGACTGCCGTACCTAGGATGGCTTCCTTCCTCGACCTCTTTGACCCTCACTCCAGCCTCAGATACGCACTTGAAGACGTACATGTAATGTGCCGCGTGTTCAGCGCGCGACATCCAAAAGTTCGAGTACGTGCCGCTGGGTCCATTCTTGGGCAAGAGCTTCGGCACGACCATCTCCCCCTGGGTCGTCTCCATGGAGGCCCTGGCCCCTTTCGCCGTTCCCAACCCGCCTCAGGCTTGTTGCCGTGTTTCTTTTTTTTTCTGTTTTATTTTTTCCTATTTTCCCGGTCGGTTGCTCCAGGATCCGAAGCCGGTCTCCTACCTCCTGCACGACGAGCCGTACACGTTCGACATCCACCTGGAATTGGCGCTCAATGTGCCCCAGAGACCCCAGCCAGTCACCGTCTGCACCACCAACCTGAAGGTGTGCGTGCGTGCGTGCGTGCGTGCGTGCGCGACAGTGTGTGTGCGCGTTCCGCAGAACCTGTACTGGACGATGCGGCAGCAGCTGACGCACCACACGGTCAACGGCTGCAACGTCAACCCCGGGGACCTCATGGCCAGCGGCACCATCTCCGGCCCTGTGAGTGCGCCGTTGTGCTCAGTGTTTACAGCCATACATGAGTAGTTGGAACCGCTTGCACTTGCAGGAGCCGTCGTCGTTCGGGAGTCTGTTGGAGCTGTGCTGGCGCGGCACGAAGCCGATCGACCTTGGCGAGGGCGTCAGCCGCAAGTTTCTCCAGGACGGAGACGAGGCCATCATTACCGGTTCGCTTTTAGTTCACCCCCAATTACTGTCGTCGTCATGCCAAGAAGCGTGTAATTTGCTGCTGTGGCCAATCAATGTTGCGGCTGGAAATGCATTTTTTTGGGCTGTAGGTGAAAATGTTTCTGGTTCGGTTTTTAATTCTCTGGCCCCCACTCTGTGACGGTTTGGTTCGGTGACTCGTGCTGTGTCCGTTTTCATGAGGTTGTATGCACGTTGGCATGATGCAGTACGTGCGTTCGTGTCCGCCTGTCACACCGAGTAGTTGAGTCGCCCTCTTCAGGCCACTGTCAGGGTCAGGGATTCAAGATCGGCTTTGGCGAGTGTCGGGGCACCATTCTGCCGGCTACGGGCAATTAAAAGTGGTGAATTTAGAAAAGTGATTTGTCTCGAATTAGGTAGTTTTGAAATTATAGAAGAATTCCATTCCTCCGAGCTCAATCCCCCTTCATCCGGTTTCTAAACCTGTTACGAATTCGGTGAATAGATTTGTTGATTTAGGGAACTGGCTTTGACCCTAATACGCAGCATTCAATCTTTCGGTTGACTTGCTTTCTGATATCTGAAATCCTCGTGTTTACAACGGTTGACAACTTGAGTTGCTTTCGTTTTACAGAAAGTTGCGTCATTCATTTTGTGTCGGCACTTTGAATGAGCTGGTTGCGCAATCTCGGTCGCGTAGGTTGGGCGAAGCTCGATTTGCCCCATCTTTTGACCGGAAATTCCAAGTCCGTTTACTTTGTGTCGCGAATTCACCACAAGAATACTTTGCCATTGTCGACGACGCCGAAAAGCATGAAAATCGACACGCCCGAATTCAAGAAGCTGTTCACCCCGGAATTGCTCATGCTGAAGGGCCTGTTCGACAAATACGGGTGACATTTCGCAGTGTTAGCACGCGAAAATCGGCATTATCGATTTTACTTTTCAAGTCACGAGCTGCGCATTTGCGGCGGCGCGGTGCGCGACCTCCTGATGGGCGTGGAGCCGAAAGACGTCGACTTCGCGACCACCGCTACGCCGCAGGAGATGAAGGAGCTCTTCGAGGTGTCGTGCTGGCTCTGACGCACGCACGCGCACACACGCACGGCCGCAGTGCAGAAGGAGGGCGTGCGCATGCTGCACAAGCGGGGCGAGGAGCACGGCACTGTGACGTGCCGACTCAACGACGCCGAGAACTTCGAGGTGACGACGCTGCGCATCGACGTCCTCTGCCACGGACGTCGCGCAGACGTCCAGTTCACCAGAGACTGGCAACTGGACGCCGGCAGACGCGACCTCACCATCAACGCCATGTTCCTCGGTTGGCGCCCGTGCCTGTGCTGACCATACCTGTAACTGGGGGGGGGGGGCTTTGGGCCCCCCACTAGTTTTCCAACACGGACCCAACTCCCCCCGACCCCCCCCCCCCAGAATTTTCCCAATGCTCCGGAGACCCCCCCCCCCCCCCCCCCCCAAATCGGCCAGCTACCCCCCCCCCCTCTTCCAGACCCGGTTACAGGTATGGTGCTGACCCGGGCTGGTCGAGTGTGGGACGGTGGTGTAAGGCATGTGGCACTGGGGGGGGGCAATTTGGTAGCGTTGTTCAGAACACGATGGAAAAAAACGCAGTTTGTCAGTCTGGAGAGGGTGAGAAAATTTTAGAAAAGTTCTGAAAGAGGGTGGGTTGGACCCCCCTCCCCACTGGCAGATGTGCACGCGCGCACGCACGCATCCTTCTCCATAGGACTGGACGGGGTCGTCTACGACTACTTCGACGGCATCCAGGACGTGCACAACCGACGCGTCGCCTTCGTCGGCGACGCCGTCACGCGCATCCAGGAGGACTATCTCAGAATCCTGCGGTGGGGGCACGATTTTATTTCAATTCTTCAATTTCGTTACCACCCATTTTTCAGCTACTTCCGCTTCTACGGCCGGGTGGCGCGCACGCCCGCCGAGCACGGGGTCGAGACGCTGAAGGCGATCTCCGAGAACGTCGGAGGTCCGTCGCTGCTTGCACGCACGCACGCACAAGCGGACGCCGCACGGACGTACACGGACGCACGCACAGGCCTGCGAGACGTGGCCGGTGAGCGGCTGTGGGTGGAGCTGCACAAGATCTTCGGCGGTCGGTTCGCCGGCCCCATCGTGCGCGTCATGCACGACTGCGGGGTGCTCAGCCAAGTCGACTTCCCGGCCTCGCCCAGACTGGACGAGTTCCAGAGAATCGTCGCCGAGATACAGGTGCCTGCGTGCGTGCTATGTGGGTGCGTGCTGTGTGTGCTGCGTGCGTGCGCTGTGTGCTGCCTGCGTGCTGTGTGTGTGTGCTGCGTGCGTGCGTACGTGTGTGCGCGCGTGTTGTGTGCGTGCGTGTGTGCGTGCCGTCTATGCGTGCGTGGTGCGTGGGCGTGCGTGCTGTGTGCGTGGTGTGTGTGTGCGTGCGTGCTGTGTGCGTGCGTGCGTGCGTGTCGAGAGGCCGAGGCTCTGCGCAGGACCTGAGCCCGGAGCCGATGACGTTGATGTCGACGCTGCTGTCGTCCGCGTCCGAGCTGGAGGCGCTGCACCGTCGCATGAAGTTCTCCAACGCCGAGCTTTTTCTGGCGCAGTTCCTCCTGGAGAGACGCGCCTTCTTCGACGGCGTCCCCCCAGAGCAGCAGCTGACCCTCGTCAAGGCCCTCGTCGCCGACGAGTGCCGCAAACTACACTGTCAGTGTGTGTGCATACTGCACAGGTAGTACATGTCTGCCCTAGCTCGTGTCGTGTGTGTGTTCAGCGCGGGACAAGGCGTCGTCTACTGGACGCGAGCGCGTCGTGGAGCTGCTGAAGGTGCACAACCGCCGCGAGCTGCTCGAGAGGCTGTCCGCCTGGGAGCTGCCGCCCTTCCCCGTCGACGGCTACCTCGTCGCCACGGCCGGCGTCGCCAAGGGCCGCGGCATGAAGGCCGCGCTCGACTACCTGTACGAGCTGTGGAAGCGCCAAGACTTCCGGCCCGACAGAGAGCAACTACTGGCCGAACTCAAGCAGGCCGCAGACTACCCCTTCGACAAGCACAACGAGGAGCAGGACAAGAGAAAGGGCAAAAAGAGGAAGCTGTAAGCGAGCCGCTTTGTGACTCGGTGATCACCCGTTCGAGGTGTCTCCAAATAACAACAATACAGCAAAGGAGAGCGAAACTATCTCGTGGGTCGCCTGGGCGCTCGCTTCGCGTTCTTCTTGGGCCGGTCGGCGGGCAAGAGGAGGCGCGCCACGCGCCGCTTCTCCATTCGGCCCGCGTCGATTCTGCAACACGAGTAAAAAAAAATACAAAAAAAATGGAAGCTGAGTAGAAATGTAGCACTGACGAGCATCCCACGGCTTGCAGCAGCTGCGTGAGCTTGCGCTCGCCCAGACCCGTCAGCTCCATCCAGTCTTCCACAGACACCGAGTGCTCCACTAGAAGCGCGTGCGTGCGTGCGTGTACGTTTGTGCCTGCGTGCCTGCGTACGCCAAGCACGAGCAGGCATGGCGACCCCGGAATTTTGCCAACGGATTCACCCTATTTATACCCATTTTTGACCAAAAAGTACAATACAACTAAAAAATTGCCAGCTACCCCTCCCCAATTTTGCCTCCCCCCGCCACCCCCCCCCCAGAATTCTGCCATTTACCCCCCCCCCCCCCTCTTCCAGACCCGGTTACAGTTATGCACGGCGCATGCGTGTGTCTGGGGGACGTGGTTGCGATCCACCCGGAACTCGGTTGTTCAAACCTTCCCCAGTCCGTAAAACTGCTAAATCCGCGATACGGACCCCACTTGACACATTGTAAACCAAAAGTGAATTCACCCTCCCCCACCTGTCCATACTCGGTCTGTCCCGGTTACAGGTATGACTCGCTACCGTGGAGAGTCAAAGTCAGAGCAATCGCATGGCAGGCGATTTTGTCTTTGGTCTCTGTCGTCAGTGGGTATGACGTCACCGCTTTGGCGCTCTTGCCACTCGCCTGTTGCGGCGGACCTAAAAATTGTAAAAGTTAGAGGCGTGATTCATAAATCATGAATAAATCCCCAACAAGTAGTGCCCCTCCTATAGTGCCCCAGAAACAGCGACGTTGAACATGGGAGCACTGATGGAGGATTTACGGTATATCACCTATCAGGGGATCACCTAAAAATTCGGCTCGAATTTTCTCAAAGACCGGCCCGTCGATCTTCAGTTCGTTGAGATCTGTCGAGCGGAGGAACTTGCGAGTTTTGTACGCTTTGAACATCTGAACAGTTTGTGTACCAAATTCGACAATTTTAAGTTTACGAACAATGACCAAGAGGAGCTTGGTGAGCGCCGACAGATAAATGACGGCGGCGGCAACGGTGGCGTTGCTCTGCCGCTTGACGTTCATTGACCACAGCTGCAGCGCGTTGTCAGGATATTCTGAACTTTGACTAGAACTAGGTACGCACGATTCAGCGCGCAATCAATCACTAGGAGGCACTGGCAAAATCTTAAACCAAGTCGGATACCTCGACCCTCCCCACCTACAAATATTCAAACGTGGTCTAAAGTGTGTCTAAAATGATTAGCGTGCGTTTCCGTCCTTTTCGGCGCTTTGAGGTGGCTATACAACACCGAAATAACGCTATTTAGACCCTACTTCGACAAAGTGCCTATTTAGCGCTATTTTGGTGCACAAATTTTCTACTCCGGACATCTGCCTCCCCCAGGTTACAGGCATCCCCTCCCCTCCTCCACATACCTAGAGCTTTGAGCTCCTTGAGTGTTTTGGCGGTAAATTGGGCGACGAGTTCACTCATCGCCTGCACAGTGGGCTCGTCGAGGAATCCGACGAGCGGGTAGAGCTGGCCGATCTGCGTCGCGCTCTCGTTCGACCGCGGCACCACCGTGCTGGGACGCTGCAAGCCCAACAAACGCGTACTACCCATGCTCCTCGTATATATTGGTGGCCCATGCAAATGATGCACACCAATTAGTGTATGATACACCGTTGGAAATGCACTGACTGCAAGCAGCTCCTCCCCCCACACCTATCATCACCCATGCTGGTGTGAGTTCGCTACATGCACAGGTGACTGGACTCGTTCAGTCAATTTAGTTTTTCTCTAATGGACGGTAAGAAGGTACAATGCGTTCGTTCGCAAAACGCACGTCTTGGTTCAGCTGGGACAGCTTGCTAGCGGCGTCCGCGTCGCTCAGCCTCAATTCGGAGGAAAGTTTGCAATACAAACAACTTTTGACATTTAGGCAAAAATTAAAAATGAACAAAAAAACGAACTTCTTGCCCGACGCGTTCGCTTGACTCAGCGCGCCTCCCGCCAGGACTTGCAGGGCGTCCTGAAAGCACGAACGGACATACGCGAACGCACGAACTTGTGCCTGACCGCCATACAGACAGGCAGACACGCACGCACGCACGCTGTCGATCTGTCGTCTCTCGACGTTCAATTGGACTTTCATCTTCTTGGCGCTGCCGAAGGCGTCCGTCAGATCCTTGCGGTTCTGCTTGAAGTCGGAAAAGTCGAAGTGGTCCCGAGAGAAGTCCGTGTTCGCCTTGCGTCTGAACTCTCAAAAATTGAAACGCAAACATTTAAATTCGAAAACGAATCGGCGCACTTCCTGCCGAAGAACACGTCGGGATCTTGAATCCACTTCGACTCAAAGTTGAACAGTTGAGCGGGTTCGAACCTGCGGACGCGGTGTGCACTGGTCTTCTGCTTTGTTGCTTTCAGTAGACGTTTTAATTTTATAAACGGTCTTATTTTACAGTCGGCAGTGCATATGCCTACCTGGTGATGCCGGTGGTTCTGTCGACGACGGCGATACAGTAGTCGAGATTCGCGGCTCGCGCCGACTTCGACGACGAACGCTCCTCTGTGCCAAGGTGGAACACGTGCGCTGAAGACTAAATGAAAACAAAGACACCAATTTCGCAACGAGTCAACGCGGCACGCTACCGTGCGCTACTTGCACGCGGCAGCGCTTTCAATGTACAAAGAAGCATTTTCGAGTGTCTGTAAGCTAACTGTTGTTGTTGGATTAGGGGCACCGCTAGGAGGGGTGGTATAAACGCTGGCAATGGACCCCCCCCCCCCCCCCCCCCCATTTTGAAGTTCGCACCCAAATAGCGAATAGATTGTTTTTGATGAACAACCAGATAAATTGATCTTCACTCAAGGCAAAATACCTCAGACGGCAAGACGAGTGTCTCGTCGTGTCCTGGGGTGGCGTTGAGACGCCTGGCGATGCTGTTCGTCCCCATGAGAGACTGCTGTCTGCTCCGGTCGACACGGACGCTGCGCCAGTCCTTGAGCTTCGAGTGGCAGAACCAAGCCAGCTTCTGCTCGTTGGTCATGCCTCTCTGCGACACCAACAAAATGCGAACTCCGTCTTTACGAGTGGCGGATCCAAAATTCCCAAAACACAGCCGACAAAGCGCGTAGGTGCGACCAGTACGGAAAAACGAGCTCTATTTCGCTCTTTCAAAACCGGTTCAGACACTAGCGGCAGCGCAGGGTTGCGTGCTCGTCCGATCATCGAGTTGGGAGGGGGGCGGCGGCAGGCCCGAGAGCAGTCGGATGCAGCGGTTGTAGTCGGCAAGGGCCGCGTCGTCTCCGTTCCGCAGTCGCTCCCAGGCGCTCACAAAGTCGGCCACCTCGGCCACGTCCAAGAGCTCCTCCACCGACCCCAGCCTCTCCACGTCCAGCCGGCGGATGTACTCGGGCACGAGCGCCAACTGCTCCTGCTTGGCGAACGCGGACGCGGCCGAATCAGGCTCCTGGGACAACGATGACACGAGCCTCGTCCCGCGGCACACGCGCACACAATACAAGCAGGCGCCATTGCAAGATAGTAAGAACGATCTTGATTTCAAAACATGTCTAAAATTGTTTCTGTCCGCGACAGTGCAATACCGTACACCACCATCTAGAAACAGTGGGACTTTTTAACGAAACTCTGCCCATACATCACTGCAGCATACTACTCACTACTGATCGGCACACCGATGAGCCGAATATATCGACCGAACCTTAGAGAACTTTATTTACACTTACCTTACCGCCCAGTTCACTCATTGTTCACTCATTCCCCCTCGAGTCTCACTCGCATATAGCGAGATAGAAACCAATTCAGCCAATAAAAGTGCGACATACCGATGCGAGTAGCGCTTCGTATCTCGCCTTGCGGTTCTTGAGAAGGCGTAGCAGCCTCTGCTCGGCGGCGCTGCCGACGAACTCAAAGCGCAAGTTGTCCACGTACGCTTTCTCGCCCTCCCACTTTTGTACGCGCTGAATATACACCACTTACAAAAAGAATCACGAACCAAGAAAAAACAAAACAAAACAGTTCGCAAGCGACACGCAACCCCCAACCTGCGACTCCTTGTAGAGAGCCGCGAAAATGTACTTGGCGTGGTCGGTGTTCTGCTTGCGCGTCGGACACCTGGAAATAGACATCAGGGTGTACGCGTCAGCGTACAACCCTAATATGTGACGACTTGCGCGCGCGAGAATTCGGATTTTTGATCGCCCATAACTTTTGATTGGCTGAACCGATTTCGGCGCGTTATGGGTCAAAAGAAGCGCACTCATCGGGGGACCGTACGTGCCACAGCGCGTTGCAGTATTGCTGCGCGTTAAGGGGGTACGCCCGAAAATGTTTCCGAAAAGTGTCTTTTTTTTTCGTGTTCTCCTCCCAGTTTTTGGAGCGCCACTCGCTAGTGCCGTGGGCAATTGGAATGAAACTTGGCATGTGTAAGCGACCCATGATGGCAATTTTGCGTACCAAAGGAATCGTCTCTGCGTCCTACCAAACTCGAGATATCGTCGATTTTATGCGTTTTTTCGGACATAGTCGTTTTTTTGGGGTGGTTTCCACCAAGAGTAAATCTCGAAAAAGTGCCCAATTAACCCCCAATTTTTTTTTGATTTCCTTGAACAGTTTCTTATGGGAAGTCTATGCCAAGTCACTGAACCTAAAACTTCATCACCGATAATGAGTTATCAGGGTGTACGCGTCAGCGTACAACCCTAATATGTGACGACTTGCGCGCGCGAGAATTCGGATTTTTGATCGCCCATAACTTTTGATTGGCTGAACCGATTTCGGCGCGTTATGGGTCAAAAGAAGCGCACTCATCGGGGGACCGTACGTGCCACAGCGCGTTGCAGTATTGCTGCGCGTTAAGGGGGTACGCCCGAAAATGTTTCCGAAAAGTGTCTTTTTTTTTTCGTGTTCTCCTCCCAGTTTTTGGAGCGCCACTCGCTAGTGCCGTGGGCAATTGGAATGAAACTTGGCATGTGTAAGCGACCCATGATGGCAATTTTGCGTACCAAAGGAATCGTCTCTGCGTCCTACCAAACTCGAGATATCGTCGATTTTATGCGTTTTTTCGGACATAGTCGTTTTTTTGGAGTGGTTTCCACCAAGAGTAAATCTCGAAAAAGTGCCCAATTAACCCCCAATTTTTTTTTGATTTCCTTGAACAGTTTCTTATGGGAAGTCTATGCCAAGTCACTGAACCTAAAACTTCATCACCGATAATGAGTTATTAGCAATTAAAAATATCGGCCAAAAAGTTTGTGTTTAATAGGCGCGCTAACGGCTTATCACAGAGCTTTGCTATAAAGGAAAAAGTTGTTCGGCATGACCTGGAATAGACCCCTTTTGACAATTGGACCAAATTGAACGCACCAAAATGCCTCTCCCCATTATACCGAAAACGAAAAATGGCGATATTTTGGTGTGGTTACGTCGGAGGGCATTAACGTCAATAATAAAGTTGATTGCCCTTCGATGGCGAACATTTCATTCCTTGAAGTCAACATGATCCGACGCACCAAAATATTTTCACATCCGGAATAATCGATAAATATTGATATGGGTAGGTCGGATCACTTTGGCTAAGACACGGAAGTTGACCGCCTGCACGTGTTTTGATTCTTTACACTGCTATGCTCCGACGAACCAATATGGCACTGCCGATGTGCACGCACGCACGCACACCATCAAATCGGCTGCTTCACAAAAAACTCGATGTGAGTACGTCGCATCACTTCGGCTAAAACACAAAAGTTGACCGCCTAGTTATAGCGATCATTTTGATTCTTTACATCACTATGCTACGATGCAGCAATATAGCACAACTGCACACGCACGCACGCACGCACGCACACACACAATTATCCGCAGTGGCTTCTGTTTGTAGTTTCTCTGCATGCTGTGCCATTTGCTGATAGGTCATCCTGCTTTGTATCATTTGCATGACAATTAGTTGTGCACAACTTTGGTCAATGAAAAATACATGCGTACCTATTTTCAAACCACATGCTCACATTCTATACAATGAGTGTCTCCTACTGCACTCAGGGGATTCTACCAAGCATGCTACATATGTCATACATGGTACATATGTCGTGCATGCGTGCGTGCGTACGTGCGTGCATGTGTGCGTGCGTGCCTGCGTGCGTGCGTGCATGCGGGTGCCTGTATAGGTTTTACGCATCGATGTTTGTCTTACGAAAAAACACTGTATTAAGGAAAAATTTGCAGGCGGCTGCAAAAAAGGTGAATATGTGACGCTCTTTTGTTGGAGCCCAGTTTGAAAAAGAGGGGTATCAATTAAGGCATGCCTCATTTATGTATAGCCACTTATGCTTTGCAGCTGATCAACTTCAGTTTGAACAAACTGTGTATAAAAACCGAACCAAACGCAGCAACACGTCACATATTCGGCATTTTTTTGTGTGAGCTATCTCACTCACCCAAAATGCAACAGCAATCCTTTCACATCTCATCTATCTCTGGTCATTACCATCGACCTGGCACAGCCAAAGTTCCTACATAAATAATTGGCACCTTGCTAACATTTGTGAGATGTGGATTGCCACTACAGTTCAGTTAGTGATGTGTAGGTATACATATGGTACTGGCTCCATTCGTCATTTCCTTTTTGGCATTTACCCAATAACGCACTGCTCCTATACAACGTGTTTGCGTGCGTACGTGCGTGCGTGCGTGCGTGTGTTCGTGCGTGCTTGCGTGCGTGCGTGCGTGCGTGCGTACGTCTGCATAGTGGTCCATGTGCAAGACCCTGCGGTCCTTCCTGCCTGTCTTGCAATGCAACCACGTGGCATTTAGTCATGCGGCATATGTGAATGCAGGGTGTTCCAGTCCAGTTATAGGTCCTATGATTGCCACTGCTCCTTTCTATGCACACAAACACAAAAAAATGCCGAATATGTGACGTGTTGCTGCGTTTGGTTCGGTTTTTATACACAGTTTGTTCAAACTGAAGTTGATCAGCTGCAAAGCATAAGTGGCTATACATAAATGAGGCATGCCTTAATTGATACCCCTCTTTTTCAAACTGGGCTCCAACAAAAGAGCGTCACATATTCACCTTTTTTGCAGCCGCCTGCAAATTTTTCCTTAATTAGCAATTAAAAATATTGGCCAAAAAGTTTGTGTTTAATAGGCGCGCTAACGGCTTATCACAGAGCTTTGCTATAAAGGAAAAAGTTGTTCGGCATGACCTGGAATAGACCCCTTTTGACAATTGGACCAAATTGAACGCACCAAAATGCCTCTCCCCATTATACCGAAAACGAAAAATGGCGATATTTTGGTGTGGTTACGTCGGAGGGCATTAACGTCAATAATAAAGTTGATTGCCCTTCGATGGCGAACATTTCATTCCTTGAAGTCAACATGATCCGACGCACCAAAATATTTTCACATCCGGAATAATCGATAAATATTGATATGGGTAGGTCGGATCACTTTGGCTAAAACACGGAAGTTGACCGCCTGCACGTGTAGATTATTTTGATTCTTTACACTGCTATGCTCCGACGAACCAATATGGCACTGCAGATGTGCACGCACGCACGCACACCATCAAATCGGCTGCTTCACAAAAAACTCGATGTGAGTACGTCGCATCACTTCGGCTAAAACACAAAAGTTGACCGCCTAGTTATAGCGATCATTTTGATTCTTTACATCACTATGCTACGATGCAGCAATATAGCACAACTGCGCACGCACGCACGCACGCACGCACACACACAATTATCCGCAGTGGCTTCTGTTTGTAGTTTCTCTGCATGCTGTGCCATTTGCTGATAGGTCATCCTGCTTTGTATCATTTGCATGACAATTAGTTGTGCACAACTTTGGTCAATGAAAAATACATGCGTACCTATTTTCAAACCACATGCTCACATTCTATACAATGAGTGTCTCCTACTGCACTCAGGGGATTCTACCAAGCATGCTACATATGTCATACATGGTACATATGTCGTGCATGCGTGCGTGCGTACGTGCGTGCATGTGTGCGTGCGTGCCAGCGTGCGTGCGTGCATGCGGGTGCCTGTATAGGTTTTACGCATCGATGTTTGTCTTACGAAAAAACACTGTATTAAGGAAAAATTTGCAGGCGGCTGCAAAAAAGGTGAATATGTGACGCTCTTTTGTTGGAGCCCAGTTTGAAAAAGAGGGGTATCAATTAAGGCATGCCTCATTTATGTATAGCCACTTATGCTTTGCAGCTGATCAACTTCAGTTTGAACAAACTGTGTATAAAAACCGAACCAAACGCAGCAACACGTCACATATTCGGCATTTTTTTGTGTGAGCTATCTCACTCACCCAAAATGCAACAGCAATCCTTTCACATCTCATCTATCTCTGGTCATTACCATCGACCTGGCACAGCCAAAGTTCCTACATAAATAATTGGCACCTTGCTAACATTTGTGAGATGTGGATTGCCACTACAGTTCAGTTAGTGATGTGTAGGTATACATATGGTACTGGCTCCATTCGTCATTTCCTTTTTGGCATTTACCCAATATCGCACTGCTCCTATACAACGTGTTTGCGTGCGTACGTGCGTGCGTGCGTGCGTGTGTTCGTGCGTGCTTGCGTGCGTGCGTGCGTGCGTGCGTACGTCTGCATAGTGGTCCATGTGCAAGACCCTGCGGTCCTTCCTGCCTGTCTTGCAACCACGTGGCATTTAGTCATGCGGCATATGTGAATGCAGGGTGTTCCAGTCCAGTTATAGGTCCTATGATTGCCACTGCTCCTTTCTATGCACACAAACACAAAAAAATGCCGAATATGTGACGTGTTGCTGCGTTTGGTTCGGTTTTTATACACAGTTTGTTCAAACTGAAGTTGATCAGCTGCAAAGCATAAGTGGCTATACATAAATGAGGCATGCCTTAATTGATACCCCTCTTTTTCAAACTGGGCTCCAACAAAAGAGCGTCACATATTCACCTTTTTTGCAGCCGCCTGCAAATTTTTCCTTAATTTAGAATGAAATTAATTTCCGCACCAAAAAAACATTGAAAATATTAAACGTGCGTGTACACAGCACCTGTCGCATTCGATGGTGACGAGGTCGGTTTTCTCGTCGTATTTGTCGCGCACGAGGCGGCGGTACTTGTCCCAGGCGTGCCGGTCCAGTTTCAGTGACGACAGGGGGAACTACAAAAAAAAAATCAGTCCATTCATCGTGAGCTACGCACCATACACAGGCTGACATGAACAGGTCTCCTCACTCACTATTGTTGAGAATATTTCGTCGAGTGAGCGAACCCCGCCCCTCTGACTGCACCTTCCTCACTTACCCTCCTGACAGTGTTCATTAGCTGTTTTATTGTCATATAACAGTGAAAAGCACTGAAAAACACTAGGTTGCCTCCCCCCCCCCCAGTTTACGGTATGGGGGGGTGAGATGAACCATCAAGACGACGGTTCTAGCTCGCTCGTCCTTGAGGACGGCGCCAGCGTGCGTGTAGCTGACCGTCGTGAAAGTGATCGGAAACTGCTGCCCCAGCAGCCCCTTCCTCCTCTCGTCTGCCGGCGTCGCCTCCTCTTTCGGCAGCAACGCAGCGGGAAACTCCGAGCAAAACGCTGAACAAAAATTACAACTGCACAAAGTAGAAATTAAATTTCAATCTAAGAACGGTAGTAGTAGTGGGCGCTCACGCTTGAGCGCCTCGCAGTGTCTCTTGACGGCCGGAGGGGTGAGGTGGAGGAAGTTGGGTATTTTCATGAGTTCCAGATTGCCGTACTTGGAGGGCGCCTGCTGGCCCGACCGCCGGCCGGGACTCACGTAGCCCATGCGCACGGGCAGCGGCACCGTCGAGTGGGAGAAGGCGCGCGGAGAGGGCCAGACGTCGGGCCAATTCTTGGAGTAGGACAAATCCGCCGTGTCGCCGCGCGGCTCGCCCATCTGAGAGGTCCATTGCGTCCCCCCCCCCGCCTACAAGGCGACGCCCGCTGCGACACTCACGTGACTCGTTTTGAAGACTTGGAGTCGACGGTAGAGCTCCTCCTTCGTCTCGAGCTCCGTGACGGTGGCCGCGGCGAAGGAGGCGTTGTCGTCCGGCTGGGGCGGATAGAAGTTGAGTCGGCGAAACGGCTGTCCGTGCTCGTCCAGCTGGCCAGCTTCGCCCGCGTCCCGCGCCGCGTCCTGCGCCGTCCGCAGCCGATCGGCCAGACGCGAGCCTGTCTCCGACGACGACGTCAGCCGCGACGGCGGACGCCGGCGCCTCCGAGCCCCGCCACCATCCTCGTCGGCAGGCGGCGGCGCCGGCGGCGGCACCTCCGTGGCCACGAGCCTCGTCATGGCGCGAGCGGCGGCCGAAGAGCTCACCGAACGCCGCACGCAGACTGCGGACAACATTTTCAACAAGGCAGCGTCTATGAATCTTAAAATTCTTGCAAACTATTTGGAAATTTGTTCTTTGGGCTGAATTCGCTGAAACCGATCCCAAAAGGGAAAAGCTAAACCATTGTACCATTGTACCATTGTACGGACCTAAGCCTAAGCCTAGCCAAAGCCTAAGCATGAGCCTAAGCCTAAGCCCAAGCCTAAGCCTAAGCCTAAGCCTAAGCAAAAGCCTAAGCCTGAGCCTAAGCCTAAGCAAAGCCTAAAACTAAGAAAATCTTACCTTTTGGGCAGCTGTAGTGTTAGCAAACCATTGTACGGTTGTCCATAAGCCTAAGAAATGCCTAAGCCCAAGCCTAAGCAATGCATAAGCCTAAGCCTACGCGAGGCATGAGCCTGAGCCTAAGCAAAGCCTAAGCCTAAGCCTAAGCGAGGCGCAAGCCTAGGAAAATAGGTCTGTACAATTGTACAATGGTACAATGGTTTAGCTTTTGCCTCCCAAAAGGGGGAATACCCGATCCATGTGAACCATGTGAACCATGTGAACCATGTGAACGAGAGCATCGTTATTTCGGTGCGACATTTTTTCTACGGTCTCTCCGTCGAAGGCTTTTAGTAATAATACTGATTTTGTTTTGCGTCTGTTCTTTATATCAATTGTTAATTAAATTAATTATATATTGTTTAATTTTTAGCATCGTCTGGTTTTATTATTATAATTGTAGCGTTTCCTGTGAACTACCATGTGAACGATCCCATCCCTGCTACTATTTAACAGATCGCATCACTTGCCTAAAGAAAAAACCCCAAAGTTGGCGCGGATTTTTTCGCAGTGCGACAGCTCATGAAGTACTCATGAAGTAGGGATAGCGCACAACGACGCAACTATAGCGACAGTGCAGCAACATGTCGCGGAGTGGCGCTTCTCGGGGGGAATCAAGGAGCGCTCGCGGTGAACCACCACGAGGAGTGCTTTTTTGTCGCTGGCAACTCAATCTGAACTATCGTGGTATCAAACAAATATTTTGGTTCACAATTTTTACATTCTGGACATCGCTTCGCTTTCGCTTTAGGCTTTGGCTTTCGCTTAGGCTTAAGAGGCGCTTCACGAATTTCCAGGTATCTGATACACGCAAAAAAATAGATTTTGCTAAAATCGATTTTCGGGGGTCCGGATGTGAAATGTCCCATTGGTGGTGGGAACGCTCGTTTTGACCATGACCTTCACCTGCTCCAAAGAGGTCTCCTCAGTGAGACCACTGAAATGCCAAAAATTGACCAAAAAATGGGACTTGATTGTTTTTGGGCCGCCTCCCTCAGAGGGTGGTGTGCCTAGGAGGGTGGCTGGTAGGTGGCACCACTAAGTTAACAACTCTACTAGGACACCCCAAGTTGGCACCTCTCTGCACCCCTCCTGCTTATGTTACAATGCTCCAAGAAAGGGTGCGCTCATTTTGCAAAAATGGCCATAAGTGCTGTGCCACCAAATATATTTTGCCCCAAAATTTACCAGCATCGGGAGAATCCTTGGGGCACTCTACTCTCAAATTTATAGAATCTAAAGCCCTGGCGTTCGGCAGTTATAAGCCAAAACCTTCCAAATGCTCCAAAAATGGGTGTGCTAATTTTGCAAAAATGGGCATAAGTGCTGTGCCACCAAATATTTTTTGCCCAAAACTTCAGGGCAGACCCTGGGAGCACGCTACCCTCAAATTTCTAGAGTCTAAAGCCCTGGCGTTAGGCAGTTATAAGCTGAAATTTTCAAATTTCGCGTTTTGGCGCGATTTTTGCCCTTTTGTCATTGTACTTCGCGCAAATTGGCCCTCCCCTTCACGATTTGTTGTGTTACACAAGCCCACATACATGGCTGACAATGCGCCGAACTTGAGCTGCACAGCTCTAGAACGTAATAAGTGAAAATCTCTCAAACAAACTTGTGTTGGCGGTTTTGCTGTGTTGTGGATGCCCTGTGACCAACCCAATGCTATGTACCTATGTATGGGGTCATGGTACTTTACTAGCAACGCATAGTTTGACAGATTCAGACACACAGATGCACAGATTCTGACTGATCTAGGACCCATTAGACCTACTTTAGAACACCATCAAACGTTTACCAAGCTAGGCCCACCACAAACCACTGCATGGTGGAGTATGTCCTTTGAACGGTGGCGCCAATAGCCAACCACTGCCATGTTAATCTGTAGTTGAGCTTCTAGACTGTCTGGATTTGATAGTGGCTGGTTTCTGCCAAACGGTGCGTTGCTACTGAAGCACCGTGCGTGACGCCATACATAGCATTGGGTTGGTCACAGGGCATCCACAACACAGCAAAACCGCCAACACAAGTTTGTTTTTTTGAGATTTCGCACCTATGACGTGTGAGAGCTGTGCAGCTCAAGTTCGGCGCATTGTCAGCCATGTATGCGGGCTTGTGTAACACAACAAATCGTGAAGGGGAGGGCCAATTTGCGCGAAAGACAATGACAAAAGGGCAAAAAATCGCGCCAAAAAACGCGAAATTTGAAAATTTCAGCTTATAACTGCCGAACGCCAGGGCTTTAGACTCTATAAATTTGAGGGTAGAGTGCTCCAAGGGTCGCCCCTTTGGTGCTAAGTTTTGGGCAAAAAATATTTGGTGGCACAGCACTTATGTCCATTTTTGCAAAATTAGCACTCCCATTTTTGGAGCATTTGGAAGGTTTTGGCTTATAACTGCCGAACGCCAGGGCTTTAGATTCTATAAATTTGAGAGTAGAGTGCCCCAAGGATTCTCCCGATGCTGGTAAATTTTGGGCAAAAATTATTTGGTGGCACAGCACTTATGGCCATTTTTGCAAAATTAGCGCACCCTTTTTTTGGAGCATTGTAACATAAGCTAGGAGGGGTGCAGAGAGGTGCCAACTTGGGGTGTCCTGAGTAGAGTTGTTAACCCAGCTGGTGCCACCTACCAGCCACCCTCCTAGGCACACCACCCTCGAGGGAGGCGGCCCAAAACAACCAAGTCCTATTTTTTGGTCAATTTTTGGCATTTCAGTGGTCTCACTTAGGAGACCCCTCCGGAGCAGGTGAAGGTCGATGGTCGAAACGAGCGTTCCCACCACCAATGGGACATTCATCTGGACCCCCTAAAATCGATTTTAGCAAAATCTATTTTTTTGCGTGCATCAGATACCTGGAAATTCTGTGGAACGCCTCTTAAGCTTAGGCTTAGGCTCGCACGCACTCACGCAAGCGCGCACGCGCATGCGTGCACGCTCACGCACGCTCACGCACAGGCACGTGCACGCGCGCACGCGTGCACGCACACGTACACGTGCGTGAGCGTGCACTCGTGCGCGTGCGTGCGTGCCTAAGCCTAAGCCTAAGCGAAGCCTAAGCGAAGCCTAAGCGAAGCCTAAGCAAAGCCTAAGCAAAGCCTAAGCCTAAGCGAAAGTCTAAGCCTAAGCACGCACGTGCACACGCGCGCACGCACAGGCACGTGCACGCGCGCACGGACAGACAGACAGATAAAAGAGGCGGTTGCCTTTGGTCACCCGATAACCTTACCACCCCCCCCCCCCCCGGTTTAGAGAGATGCGAGACGGGGAGACAAGAAAGAAAAATATCACCCCGAACTAACGAAGCTCTCGTTCACATGGTTCACATGGATCGGGTACTCCCCAAAAAGGGGAGGTTACGCGAACTTGATTCCCCCCCTTACCTTTTTGAGCGTTGAGCAAAAGTTGCAGATCGTTCATAACCACAGATTTTTTATTAGCGTGCTCATTGTAATGTCGAACATCTAGCAAAGCAGATTGGTGTGTACAGATACTTATCAAAGTCTTGCGCGGCGCATCGTGCATCCACACAGATCCAATCTGCTTTCTCCTATGTGTACGTCATCAAACGTGCACTATGCTAATGGCGCAGCAGCAGGGTTCAGACCCACGCGCAGCAGCAGGGTTCCAGTATCACATCTGACGATATGAGGTGATTGAACTTGGGTTGTAGCCTGTAGGTAAATCCGGTGTCGAAGCGCAAATTTGAATCCCATTCCCCAGTTCGTACGGCAGCCTCGCGCGACCGCGTCAGTCGACGCTTTTCGTCGCTCGGCAGTCTCGTTTCCAGTGCGGCGTTCGTTTCGAAGAAAGTCCAGAGTTGAACCCCGACTGTCGGGTAGCCGAACGGCTGTCCATCCGCACAAACGGCGTCCCACTGCGGTGAGCGCCGGCCGCCGATGTCTCTCGTCCGCTGCGACCTTTCAGTAGGCAGAGGCGCTGACCGAAGGCAGAAGCAGAGGAAGGAGAGCGGAGGGGCACGGGTACCCCTTCGTTTCAATTTATTTCCTAAATCATTTCAATTCCGACATTGCAAGGACTACGAACGAAGCAGAAGGTTTTCACTGCGCCAACAAGTGGTCGTTCGCAGGCGGGACCAATCCGCCCATGAGGTGCGGAATCTTTACTTTACGGTGCAATAATCCGAGTGATCTAAGACATCAATGAGTTTTAGGACATTCCTGCCATGGCTCCAGGAGCGCCACGACGAGTCGGTCTTTCGTCTGACCCAGCTGGACGCCAGCCGGCGGCCTAAACAGCACAGCGGCGCCGCGCCTACGTCGATCTGAACGCCAGCCTCGTAGTGGCGAAAAATAAAAATAATCTCCTGTACAACATCAATCGCCCGCTGACAGCTGCACAGCGTCGTCAAACGCTGCTCAAGTTTTGCAGACGCGCCGCCCGCCCGGAAACCTAAGTTCATTGTACCATTGTACAGAGAGAAGCACACCATAATATTTTAAATGCGTTGACCCTCGATGCTCATCTGCTAAATACTAAAACAACGCGTCACACGCCACATTTCTTTTTACATAACGCGCGCGCGCACGGTCACACGAACGCACAGACGTGCACGCGCGTGCACAGCTGCAGGCAGGCACGCACGCGCGCAGCCACGTAGACTCGCGCGCGCTCGCACATGCACGCTCGCGCGCGTGTGTGTATGTGTGTGTGCGCGCACACACACATACACACACACAGTGCTGTCTGTGCGGCGCCAAGTTGCCCGCTCAAGACTACTGACTGCTGAGACTGCCAGCTGCAACTGCAACGCCTGTGTGACAGGTGCTGCGCTGCTTGGAGTGTACCAAGAGAGAGGTCGAGCACTATCAGTGTCTTTCAGGTTAGCGTTCAGACGCAAACGTTGACATGTTAAACGCGTCGACCAGCAGCTCTACAGCATGCGTTTTCTGCCGGCCGTTCGATTCTCAGGCGTGGCTGCCAGCGGTCCAGCAGCGGCGGTTTTCCTCGTCCACAAGGTAGCACCGGCGGTTGTCACCGCCGTCCGTTCTCAGTCTTCCGACGCTACCCCACCCAGCGCATTTCCACATCCTCCCGTCACTTCACGTGCGTGCGTGCCTGCACGCACGTGCGCTACCCGTATTTCTCCACAAACTTTGTGAATTCCGATTCCGTGACTGGCAAGCTATTGTTGTCCCACCGCGAACAGTTTGCGCGTCACTTTGGAATTTACTTTTGAACAATTTGGTTGCAATATGTAGATCTGCCTCGTTCGAAAGAATCTCACGATAAGGCTACCCGTATGATGTTGGGGTCGCGTCGCTTGCCCGCTGTGTAAAACTTGGTTAGCACCGTTTGCTGTAGTTCTAGTCGCATTTGAAAGTTGAAGCTGCGTCGGTATGTGAGGTGCACTGTGAGCGTGTTGAAGCGTTGAAATGTAAACTGATTTTGTTGAATATTTGGTAAGGTCTCGTCACACGGACAACAACATCTAGACTTGATACATATTGGCCCACCCTGTACAACCACATGAGAATTAAAATAAAAAAATGGAAATGTAACTTACTTCATTGAAAGATTACATAAAATGAAGCTGTTGTAAAAAGAAATGTGGCGTGTGACGCGTTGTTTTAGTATTTAACTTGAGCATCGAGATTCAACTCATGTAAAATATTATGGTGTGCTCCTCTCCGTACAATGGTACAATGAACTTCGGTTTGCCGGTGTGCGATTGGATGTGGATGCATTAATTATTCTTTTCGGCGTTACATAAAACACACACCTAACACACCTCGTGAGCCAGAAACGGTAAACGCGCATTTTTTAGTTTCTCGTTTTTTCCCGTCAAGTTTCCCGTTTTGCGCTATTTGTCAACATCTGCTGAAAAATGTCGGAAGGAGACGGCATGAGCGGAGCGAATACCGAAAACGTTCTCCTCCGTAGCCCCCCAGAAAAGCGGTTGGACGATCGCGACCCTGACCCTGACCGACAGCTCGGCGTTTTGTTCCACAAATTTTTGACTAGTTGGGCAGAAGTAGCCAAGACTCTTCATCAGGCTATGGTTGGAAATGGAGCATACGTCTGTCAAAAAAGACCGCTCTTGAGACTGCCAGGGGCCTATTTTTGTTACGTTTTGTACGTACTGCTCAATGTGGACAAATTTAATTTAATTTAATTTGAATTATTTAAATTTATTTAAAGCAAAAATTTAAAGCGACTTTAAAAAGCTCGTCCAACAGTCGGAATCGGTACGCTTGAATAGGCTCCAGATGGCGTAAGAGAAGCCGGCTATATTTTAAACTTGGCAGCTGAAAATAACCGCATGGACCTCTTTGTTGACGGCTATGGAAAGTGGACGCACAAAAGAACGTTAAAAGAATTTTTGAAAGAAAGTAACGGCGATGCGGAGGTGGTCAGCAGCCACGGGAAGCTGAGACTTGGAGAGAGCGAGGGCTCGTGCGACTACAAGTTGACGCAGTCGCAGCTCAGTCACGCCGACGCGGGCGACGAGCTATTGAAGCGCGTCTACCGCTTGTACCGGCGCGGTTGCGACCGGCCCCACCTGGCTCTCATCGAGTACAAGTGGACGGTGGAGCCGTATGAAATTCGGCAGTCGGCACACGGAAATGCCAAGAACAACAAACTACCCTTCTGCAGGTCGTACAATATCTCTAGTCTGCATGATTGTTGGTGCTGGATGGACATGTGTTGTAGGTGCCCACGGAAATTCGGCCAACTGGTGGCGGTGGGGGGGGGGGGCTTAACATACCTGTAACTGGGGTGGTGTTTGGGGGGTTTCCCTCCCCCCCCCAGGTGCTGAGTTTGACCCTACCCACACCCTCCCCAAGACCCCAACCCTCCCCCCAGGTATGACCCAGACCCCCCGCAGACTTTCTGGAAACTTTCTACTACATGCTATAATGCAAAATAAATGCGTTTTGTACAGTGTTGTTGAGCAAAAATCGACCAAAAAGTACCTATATTGGGTTATTTACAGTGTATTTTGACTAAGAAGTACCTATTTTGGGTTTTTACAGTGTCTTTTTGACCAAAAATCAACCAAAAACGTGCCTATTTTTTCCTTCCCAGACCCCCCTCTCCTCCAGATTGTTACCCCACCCACCACCCCCCAGAAAGTGCCCGAACCCTCCCCCCCCCCCAGGTCCAATTCCCGGTTACAGGTATGGGGGGTAACCGTTGATTTTTTGAAGACAGTCTCAGGGGCCGGGGTATTTCTGCTTTCCGTCTGCCACGTTTTGCGCAGAACATGATGGTTGTGAGGAGCAGTCTTCTTCTCTCGAGCACGCCCTGACCACCGCTACAGAGCAGTGCTCGTTCGCACTGGCGGATCCAGGATTTTCTGACAGGAGGGGGCAGGGTCACTCACAAAATGTTTCCACAAAAAAAAATTCTATTGGAGAGCCATATTTCGCACGTTTCGCGCATCAGGCGCGTTTTCGAACTTTGCAGCATTTGAAGCAAGCAGTTGCGCTGCAGGCGCACATGTTTGCATAGCTACTGTGTTATGCGAAAACTGACTTTTTGGCGCCGCAGGCGCGAAAAAATGTTAGTGTCAACTGCTGCATCCCTGAATTTTAAGAATTCATGATTAATTGTCATCCAAAACCGTGCGCCGCAGGCGAAAATTTTGAATTTCCAACGTTCTTCAGAGCATTTTTTGAATCCAAAATTGGGCAAACCTGTCAGATTTTTGTCAGCTTGCCTGATTGCCTCCCTTACGCCCCTTTACGTAACTTGGACAGTAAGACCCTCTGCCTTGCCGTATCTTGGATGGGCGCCTGTAATAAAAGATCGGTCCCTTACTCCAATCGCTGTCATTGACCCACGCACTACAGCGCCGCAGGCAAAAATTTTCGCCTGATGGTTGCGTTAATCTAAGGGAAACAGCTAAACATTATTTCGATTCGCCCTTTTGTTCCCTGCGCCTGCCCCCTTTGCCCCCCTTTGCTGACAACGACAGGTGGGGGCACGCCATACCTGTAACTGGGGGGGGGGGGTTGGGGGCCCCGCACTATTTTTCCAACACCCATCCAACTCCCCCCCCCCAACCCCCCCCCCAGAATTTTCCCAAGGGATTTTCACTCAGTCTAAAACGATAAAAGTGAGTAAATGTTGGTGTATTTCAGTGCTTTTCAGTGTTATATGACCATAAAACAGCTAAATAACACTGTTTAGACCCTATTTATACCCATTTTTGACCAAAAAGTACCAGTATAACTAAAAAAATGGCCGGCTACTCCCCCCCACTTTTGCTCCAGACCCCCCCCCCAGAATTTGCCGTTTACTCCCCCCCACCACTCTTCCAGACCCAGTTACAGGTATGGGGCACGCCCCCCCCCGCCCCCCGCTTTGGATCCGCTAGTGCTCGTTCGTTCCGCGAAGCGTAAAAGCGTCGTGGGTAAAGCGTAAAGTCGTTTTGTTTGACTAAAACTCAGTGTAACGGGAGCATTCAAGCATTTTATCGTGCTTAAATGTTGGATTTTTGCTCGAGAAACGCAGTTAAAACACGCCATTGTGATTTTAGTAAGGTTAAACAAGAGTATTACAGTACGAAAGACCTATAAATACGCACGAGGTGTGTTAGGTGTGTGTTTTATGTAACGCTGTTTTTTGTTATTTCAACAATTTGCAGGGAAATGTCGGAAGGAGGAGGAGGAGACGCGATTAACGATGGCGCGCTGCAGCTCCCATTGCCAGCTGACCGACTCGACCCTCCCGACGCCGATGGACAACGTGACATAGTGTTTGGCAATTTTCCGACAAGTTGGTCCGAAGTTGCCAATATTCTTCATCGGGCGATGGATGGCAGTGGGGACGAAATCGTCAATCAAAAGCTACTCTGGAGACTGCCAGGGGCCTAGTTTGTTTTGATTATGCTATGCATATCGATTTTTACTTAGTTCGTGGTAATTTCTTCTGCCAATTTGCTCCATTTCGTCCCAAAAAATCCCCTAAAAAGTTCGTAAGATGTCAGTCTGCCTCTGTTAGAAAAAGTCGATTTGACAATCGAAAGAATGGGCCCCAGATGGCGTGCGGGAGGCGGGCTACATTGTGAGCCTAGACTCGGAGAAGAACCGCATGGACCTCTTTGTCGACGGCTACGGCAAGTGGACGCATCGGAGGACGTTCAAGGAGTTCTTCAAAGTGAAAAACGGCGCGGCCGTGTTGGTCAGTCGACACGGACAGCTGAGACGGGAGAGCGGGGGCGCGTACGACTTCAAGTTGGCGCAGTCGATGCTGAGACACGTCGACGCGGGCGACGACCTTACGAAGCGCGTCTTCCGCCTCTATCTGCGCGGCCTGGAGGAGCGGCCCCAACTGGCACTCATCCAGTACAAGTGGGCCGTGGAACCGTACGAGATTGTGCGGTCGGCGCACGGAAACGCCAGGAAAAACAAGCAGCCGTTTCTCAGGTCCTACTCGTTCGTACAACAATCAATACCTCGTGGTGTGGCTGTTGGTGTCGCCCCACTCCCCAGAGCCGAAACTTTGAGGTGGGGGGATGGTCAGAATCTAAAAAAAATCGCGAAAGAAAAGAAGCGCGAAAGAGTCGGAATACGTACTTGTTCGTCAAAATTGAAATGAGTGGAACAAATCGTGGTGGTTGATTGGGGGGAGGAGAATCTGTGGGAAATATGCTGCCGACCACCCACTTTCAGGGTTTGACAGTCTGCTTCCCAAATTTCATTTCTTTCGGTTTCCTTCTCCTTGCAGAACGAAGCCGAGCGTTCTCGCGAGAATGTCCGACCTGTCCAAGACGATGCCGCCCAAGCAGGTCTTCAACGCACTCTCCAATCAGACCGTGGGCCCGTTGACCTCGAGCTGTCCCGAAGACCTGCCGAGAAACACTGCCCAGGCGGCGTACTGTGGCCAGAGGGTAGGCTCGTGCTTACTTACTGTACACTGTTGGCACTGTGCTGAGATAAATAAAAGGAGAAGAGACACTGAGTTGCGTGTCATTTGAGTGGAAATGTCCTCGACCGTAGTTGTTGTTGTTGGATTAGGGGCAACGCTAGGAGGCCGTCAATGGCCCATATAGCATACCCATGGCCATATCCATGACGCTTACCTGTCTAGAGCCCCGCAATCAGCCAGAGAGACCTTCGGAAGAGCGCCATCTATAATCTAGGGCAGCGACGGCACGAGAAAATCCATCGAAAGGGGAGTCCTCGGTCTATTGGTTCCATCAAGAATCGAACCCAGGACCTTGCGCGCAAGAGGCCGATTTCTCGTGCCACTAGGCCACAGGCCCCCGCCTCCCCCCGACCGTAGTTGCTCGTGCATATGGTTTTCGTTCATACGTGTACCAAAACCCTGTAATTGGCCGCCGCCCCTATACCGTATAGGGCTTACAGTAACTGGGTTTCTGGTGTCGGAATCACCGCCAATCCTCCGGAGTTTTGTAAAGTGTTTCAACCTGTGTAAAATGACAAACGTTTTGCAAGTTTTTTTTCCCTATTACAGCTTAGAGTCGAGTCGACCCTATTTTTTACCCGTTTTGACAAAAAAAAGTACCTGTTTACACGCTCTTCTGGTGAAGTGGTGGTCCATTCTGAATATCTCCCCCTCTTAATATCTCCCAATACAGGTATGTCTTTTGAGGGGAGAGAAATTATGGAGATGAGTATCTCACCTCACGTAAAATATTTTTTGCATTATTTGTTGCAGCTTTACGACCACAAACACTAAAAAGTAAGCAAAACACTTTTTGTATCATTATGCAGGTTGGAAGAGCTTTAGCAAATTCTGTGCCGCCGACTGGGGGGGGGGGGGGTGCCCTGACCTACAAATGTCTATTGTCTGGTTGGGTCTTTGCAGGAGAAGGGCGTTCGTTGGGACTGGCGCAAGAATCGCAAGCAGCGCTCCTTGTCCGCCGCCATCAGTGCGATTGGCAACGATCTCACGCCAGCCCAGCAAGTCTCAGGTAGCCCCTGCACTTCAATTCCAGTGCTGCCAACGACGTGTGTTGGTAAGCCGTTGATTCAGAGGACGACCCCTACCAGCAGCAGGTGAAGCGCGGCAAGTTCACCGTGTTCCGCGGACGGCGCGGCGACGAGCGAGCCTCCGGCGGGCAGGAGGACTTCTACCCCGACGAAGACGGCGACGACGGATTCACGGGGGACGAGGAATTGATCCCACTCGGCTACGAGTCCTCAACCCCGCATCGCTGGAGCGCCGGCGTGGACGAGCTGACGCGTCTGCGGCAGAGGAAGCTGCAGCTGGAGGTGTCGGTGCTGGAGCTGAAGCGACGCAAGCTGGAGATCGAGCTGGCCGCAGCCGAGAGCGGCGTCTCCTACCGGGAGGCGTTCATGGAGCCCAGCCACCACTGATCCACACTCCCTAGCCCCCCAAGCGATGCTCTCTATGTCCCTCGCGTCAACGCGCCGCTCCATGCGTCTTTGTAGTATGTACGCGCGAGTGAATCACTCACTCGCCAGTTGCTCGTTCGTATCGAGTAATCGGTGGCCAAGTAGTGTTCCGACGCGTCGGCCGCGAATCGCGGAAGTGCAAGCCAGTCTACCTACACCTACCTAGTAGCAGAGCAGTCTGCATCCGGCCATTGTTTCGTTGTCTCAAAGGCCACCGGATTGGTGTGGTCAGTGTGCATGACGCCGACCTGTGTGCCATACCTGTAACTGGGCGGTGGCTTTGGGGCCCCCACTATTTTTCCAATACCCACTCAACACCCCCCCGCAACCCCCCAGAATTTTCCCAAAAAATTTTCACCATCTCGAAAATGGTAAAAGTGAGTAAATGTTGGTGTTTTTCAGTGCTTTTCACTGTTATTTGACCATAAAACAGCTAAATAACACTATTTAGAGCCTATTGATACCCGTCTTTGACCAAATAGTACCAGTATGAGTCAAAAAGTGGTCGGCTACCCCCCCCCCACTTTTGCTTGGGTGACCCCCCCCCCCCCCAGAATTTGGCCATTTAGCCCCCCCCCCCACTCTGCCAGACCCGGTTGCAGGTATGCTGTGTGCTTGTCGACGTGTTGGAGCAGGCCATGAGCTCGCAAGCGGTCTCAGGTGGCGAGAATCAAAGGTGGTGCAAGAATCGCGCTTTTGCTAAATTGTTTCCCGAAACTTAGTTAAATTCTAAATTGGTCCGCGCCGAATTCTCGCTTAAAGAAGTGGATCACTGCTGAAAACAGCGAAACACGTCGTGTAGCACACGATATACGGTAACGCGTTTTACGTTGTACTGTCGTACTCTGTACATTGCGCCCATATATATGCGTGAGCCTAGTTGTGTAATTATCGATTGATAGGCTCATGACGTGATCACAATCGCCGATCACAATCTTATCACTGGACGGACCACATCGCCAGCTATTGCGTGTCGGACGCTATGAGACAGTCTATGCTACGAAAGATCGACCGTGCATTCGCAACTTTGCCCTGTTCTTCCGGTACTGGTGGCGACTTTGTCGTTTCTTGGCCGGACGCGCAGCTTTTGGTAGGTTGCTCCAGTCTGGGTGCCACGCTCGCAGGCACCGCGTAAGGTTGGAATCTGAGCTGGGCACCGGATGTCGGCGGCGGGAATACGGGAGCGGACGTGGACCGTAGAAACGCCGGCTTCAGTGGGTTCAGAACCGACGACGGGGACGTCGGTGAAGTCGTCGCAGGCGACAGCGACGCAAGTGGAGCAGAGAAGGCGGAAGAACGGGCTGAAAGTTGCAGTGAATTGTCACCCTGTCGGCAGCTTCTGGCCACACGCACGCAGGCCACTCGCTCGACGCTGCGCCGTACGCAGCGCCAGATTCGAGGCTGATTTGCGAATTCGTACACCCCACCCGCCCGGCCCGGTCGGCTCCCGCTCGTCACCGTCCCTCTTTCATCTCCGTCAGCGACCGCGCCTCGGCCGTCCCTCTTTGTGTTTCGGCTTCGTTCAATCGCGCCAGTTGGGCGGCGTAAAAAAACGGCCCTTAATGTTCGCTCGTTTGTTAGTCGACGGCCAATTTGTCGCGGTTCGGCCGGCGGGCCGGCTGCGCCATGTAACAAACGGCCGCCGCCGCCGGCCGCTCTTTCTCTCCGTCTCTCTCTCTCTCTCCTTCTTTTCCTGTCTTCTTCTTCTGACGAACGACAGACGTAAACGGGAGGCCACCTCGGCTCCGCTGCCAGAGGGGCTTCAAAGCGAGAACGCCGACATTTCGGCGCCGAGCGCTCGCCGGCCGTGGGCGTAGACCCCTCGCGCCGCTCCCACTGCCCATCGTGGCCGGCGGGCGCACACCAAAGATTTGTTGTCGGCGCCGGCCGGTCGACGGCTTTGAACTAGCCGCCGGCCGAGAACTAGCCGACTCGCATCGGCTGCTGCTGTCGGCGGAGACCGCTTGAAAAACGGCGGCGCGCCGAGGCGGCATGCAGCCGGGTCCGCAAACGATCGGCCAGGCATGCGTGCGCGCGGTGCATTACAGTACGGGAACAGGAGGTACTGTAGCGGCGGCAACGCACGCACGCACGCACTGTTCGAATTTCACTCACTAGGCGAAGTGGGGTCTCCTCCGTCTTGCCGAGTGATGGTCGTCGGGTTGTGTTGCTGCTGTTGATGATGGTGGAGGAGCTGCTGCTGCTGCTGATGGTGTAGACCGGCCGCGGCCGCCAGTCTGGCCGCGATCGTGGTGAGAAGCAGACTGTGCTCCTGGTGAGGTTGGGGAGAGAGCAGCAACGTCGGTGCGTCGGCAGCCGGCGGCGGCGGTGGGGGTGGTGGCGCCGGGGCACCGGTGGCTGTCGGAGACCTCGGCAAGACGTGGAGAGGCGCTGCGGTGCCGCTTGTCGGCACCTCGACAGAATCCTTCCGCAGCTGCCGCTCCATCTGGTCCAACGTTCTGCGGTGTGTATTCAGACGGCATAGCGAGCAGCTGAATGAGACGAAAGCTTTAGAAGGAAACTCGAAAACGACGGGCAGTGCGTGCGTAGAGCGCGAAGGTACATACATGGTAATTTCATGCAATGATCAACACGTGTTTTAGATGTTTGCTTGTTTCTCTACGGATATCTACTGCTACAAAATCAATTCTACTGCCTAATCAGCTTAAAAACACTCGAAATAGTCTACGAGACTTTTCGGACACTTTAGGACTGAAAGACGAAGAGTTTCACTTTCCAGCCTTAGTTGGCGCCGCTAATGTTGTTTGATTGACAACAACACCGCGCCAGACAGCCTCACGCGAGTATTTTTGTTCGAAATTGCGTGCGAGATGTAGAGCAGGAAAACGCATGACAATTGCGACACTGAACAGCGCCGTCAGTCTGTACGCAGTCCCGCTTGGCCCCTCTGAGGAGAGTGGAGTATAAAGACGTCGTTGTCGTCTGCACCTAGTGCAAGCACAACGTGAAGAACATTGTGCTACATACCTTTCTCAATCAATGGTGATATACTCCGCGGCTTATGCAGCAGTATTTTGTGCTTTTTGCCATGCTACCTACCGTACAGGCAATAGAGGAGAATATGTAGCACTACTGTACTGAGGTTCGCTACGCCTCATCTGTACAGGACTAGCGAGTAACGACTAGGGTTAGCGATGCACGTTTTTGCCGTATCAATGCACAATTTCAGCGCTTTTATGTTTTTCATTATTTTTGGATCCTTGTTGATGTTTATGCAATACGCTTTGTATTTTATGCGTCTAAGACGCAGTCTCTTTGCTTTTCTTGGAGTCGTTGTTTTGTGGTCGTTTTCTTTACGAGTATTGTACAAGGCGCGACCGTTGCGTTCAGATCCTGCGTCTCGTCCGCATTTACGAACGTTTTACGGCTAAACAAAACAAACAGCAACAAAACGGTTACCCAGGCGTGATACAAAATGTTTCCGGACGGGCAGTGATCCCATGTCTACGCATAGAGGCAAGCAAGCAAGAAACAAAAGTCTCTAGAACTGAAGAATGGAGGGAAAGACTGCTACAGAAGACTTGGAAATTGGGGTTACTCAAATCGCGCAGCGGGAAATAAATTGATTTTTGAGAATTTTGTCTACTGTCTAATGATTAATGTTCTGTGTAATGGATCCATTTATGGTTTACGCATCCAAGTGGAGCCCCAGTGGATCATGTTTTCGTCAAAACGGAGCTACAGCGTAAAAAAGCGCCACAATTGTTTCTTGCAAGAATTCCATCTTTTATGTCAAGTGAATTTCTTCCATGCTGACCTCACTGACATGATCCGCGGTTGTTTGCAAAACTCAGCGACGCACAGTTAACGCTTGACTACGTTGTAAAAGCAGTGCAAGCGGAATCAAAATTTAATCTTGATAAAGTTTGGCAGGCCGGTACTGACGGCGCGCTCGTTCAACATTTCAAATTTCCATCGCTCCCCCCGTCACTCACCCGCAGTCTTTGTGCGGGCACTTGGTCTTGTGGCCCTTCTTGGGCTGGTCGAAGACGCCATGGTTGGCGCAGAGCTGGCACATGTACTGGTCCTTGGGCATGACTTCGCCTCTCGTTCTCGTCGGCGTTGTTCTTTGCGTGCGCGCTCGTCTCTGCAACAGCTCGTTTGGTTCCTCTCCCTCTCCCTCGCGTCGCGACAGCGACGGCGACAGCGGGCGGCGCGGTCGCACTAGACAGATTGTTACTTTCGCCGCGCCGGCGCTTGCGCGACAACGGCAGACGGGGAACCGGGTTCTGGACGAGGCGCGGTTTTTTTTTTCGCCGCCGCCCTTCGCCAGACGGTGTAACAATCGGGGCGGCGAACGATTGGCAACACGCGGTCGGTGGCGGCAGAGAGAGAGAAAGAGTGACATCTGCAGCAGCGGGCCGTTCGCGACCGCGTGCGCGTCGCTGCGTCGCGCACGCACGCACGCACGCACGCACGCACGCACGAGCGCAGAAGATACAAACACAAGTACCTACGCCGCGACTAGTTTACGAGGCTGCGGCAGCCAGCACGCGTGAAGGGGATGGGGGAGCTTTCGGATCCGAAAGAGGCGTGGCCTGCCTTCGAAGATCGACCAATGAATGCCCGAGCGTTTTTTGCGCTCGTAAAAGGTAATTTCACAAGGACCTCCCAAGAGTTTATGGTCGACACTTGGCCGAGTGGCCGCGGCGGCGTGTCAAAAGAGTCCTTGTAATCCCCGCTCGCGTCGTCGGCAATACGCCTTTAGTGTCGTTGGCGCTGGCGGCTTTGCTACACTGGACAATACCGTACGCGACCGAACTACAACACTTCGAGCCCGAGCACTCCTTGGTTACACTGCTATTCTTCGACATCTCTCTCTCTACACACAAATTATAGGGCGATAACGATAATGCACGCCCGCACGCACCGACTGTGAGTCGGTTGACCAAGTTGCGGCGGCTCCGCTGCGTCTGCTGTGATTGGCTCCGGTAAAATTCGATGCGACGCTTCACCGTCGGCGGGAATCGCACCGTAAAGCAGGCGGACGGGCCGCGAATTCCCCAGGGTGCCGCGTTGCCGTCGCCGGTCGTTTTTTGCCGCCGCCCATTCTAGGCGGCATTGTAAAAAATCGAAAATCAGTTCGCTTTACGACGAATGTCAAATCCGATTATTCCGTCCGTCGGCCGCGCGCCCGCGCGCGACCTTTCGAATGTCCGCCGCCCGCCGACGCCGTATAGATACAGTAGTCGGTGCGCGCGTAATTCGGCGCTTTTATGACGACGCAATTACGGGGCGAACCGATTGACTTATGGCCTCGTAAAAAAGCCGCTGCCGACGACGACGACGACACGGACGACCGCCCGACGACAGTTTAGAGTTGGAAAATTGATCGCGGACCGGCGCGGGCGCCACTTCCTGCCAGGGGGCCCAGAAGACAGGTCATGAAAAGAACAACTGCTCCACAGGCAGACGAAGCTGCAGCAAGCAACGGTGTCGGAAGCTATTCCTTTATGAAGGGAGCAGACTCAAACTGAAACATTTCCGCCTCGTAGAGTCGATCGCAATGGAGCGCTGTGTCCAGAGCACAGCGCTGTGTCCGGCACTGCGCACGCACGCCCGCCCGCCCGCACGCACGCACGCACGCACGCACGCACGCACGCACGCACGCACGCACGCACGCACGCACGCACGCACGCACGCACGCACGCGCGCACCGAAATGTCATCAAAGATTTTACACAATTTTGGGCAAGGCTTGGGCTGGGTCGTTCACTCCAAGTTACCCTCTGGCAGCCGGCTGGCTTACTGCCGTCGCGCACAACGTCGTACGCACTCCCCGCAAAACGGGTGGCACCGACTAACCAACTCGCGGGAATGGCTTGCAGACCAAGCTGGAACCCAGCACTCCGTCACCATCTCTGCTGCACCGCGACCGCCGTCCGCCACTGTGAACTCGGCCATTGCACGGGCCCAAGCCCTGGATGAGAAACGAGGAGGGTTGGGGGTTGGGTCAGGCCCATCCTTGCAAAACTTGTGGTCCGAGGCTGGCAACGGTCCCGCAGCGCCCTCGGGCGTCGTCGTTAAAGCGTGGACGTTGACCCGCGTTACGAAATGGCCAGCAATCCGGGTCACGGCACTCTGGCGTGTCGGGGTGCCGAGGCAGCGGCGACCGAATCCTCACCAGCTCGCCCTTGACCGACCGCGGTCGATGAAGGTCCACCGGAAGGAAAACGGGCGCGGATTCCCCCAAAGCCATACTGCCAGGCCGAGACTGAGCCGAGGACAAGGAAGCAGCTGCAGTCGCCCTTTAGCCGTTTCAACAACAACAACAACAACAACAACCGCCGCCACTGGGTGTGTAGTCATACGTGTAATACCATTGTCGCATACGTGTAATACGGGCTATTAGTAAAAGTTAATGTTTAATAGTTAATTGTTACTTTTGAATGTAATAAAACGTGCAGCGTGACACAACGCGGTGCGGATAATCAGCGGCAGTGCTTTCTTTGATTGCTCAACATAGAACAATTTTTCAACTTCCTTGAAAGAGCAGTGGGACGCGGTGCCGTCGCCGGCTGCCGACCGGAGGAGACGACGCCCTGCCATCTCCGATGGCGGGCCGATGGAGACGACGCCCTGTCGGTGTCGACGCTGACGCTGCCGTTCCCGACTGCTGACCGTCGCGGCGGCCTGCAGTAGTCACTTCGGGATGGCGCGACGTCGACCCCAAGGACGGGCGTCGGCGCGGACAAGCTCTGCCTGGTCGTCGACTACCCTACACCGGACGCGCGGCCAACGAGGCGGTGGCGGTGGCTGCTGGAGTTCGACGTTCGACGAACTTCTCGTAGAGACGCCAGCATCAGTCTGTTCCGGACAAGTAATGTTGTCGTGGTCGCACACCCGACAGCGGTAGTATGTATCGCCGCTTGCTGACAACGGGCCACATCTCGTGAAAAGACGAAACCCGTCACCATCGGCAACGATGAGAACGCGGCCCTTTAAGTTCTTGATGTCACAACTTCAAAATGCCCGCCAGAGTTGCGCAAATAGGTAGACTGACGGGCGAGATCTCAGCTCGCCGTGCGGCGCGTCGTACCTGCCGTAGCCCCCTGGGACGTACAGTGTAGACAGCCCAGCCGTTGTCAACTCCGTCCGTGCTGTAGACGAAGACGTTGACGTCGAGCCAGTTGGCGATGGCCCAGCACTCAAACTCGATCGCCCAGGAGCCAACTTTACGGAGATCGCCACGTTGAACACGGACGCTCTTGCCGTTTACGGCCACGGCGTCCCAGCGATTTTTCAAGTAGTCTTCTGCGGAGGAAAACTTGTCCGCGTAGTCGCGCAGGGCCGGCCAGTTCTGCAGAATAAACTCGGATAAACTGCCAATCTTCTGCCAAACTGCAGAATAAACTGCCAATCTTCTATGCGAAAAAACGGATCTTCCGGACTTATAGTCAGAGAGCAGGCGCTGAACATCAGGCCTTGTCCACACAGCTGAACGAAAAGTTCCACGACGATTCGACATGACATTGAAAACTAAACAATTCAAATTAAGAAAAAACTTACAAATATGTCTACCGTACACACAAATACACAGGTGGGCCGGCTTTTTATGACTGGGCTGGCATTTCTCGACTGGGCCGGCATTTCCTTACACGGACTGGGCCGGCATTTCCTTACACACTCGGTCAAACGCGCGCCACTGTGCGGCTGCTCCAGTGGTGCAGATTGCGCGGAGCGAGAGCCAGCCTATAGCCTAGCATGCGTCTGCATGAGCGTCTGTCTGTTTGTGCGAGTGTGGTGCCGACCTAGCCTAAGGCGAAGCGTAAGCCTACGTCATGTCTGTCTAACAACTTTTTATACCACATTTAGGTCGACTGAGAGGCCACAAAAGAACGGGTACGGCCAAGGGTTGCTAGTGGAAACTAGTGCAGTAGTATCTTAGCCCGCTAGCAAAGCATCTCCCCTGCTCCCCTTGTTTAGACATTGGCTCCGCATGCATCGTGTGCATCGTATGCATCGATTAAGAATTGCCTCTCAGGGTTTTGCGTAGTAGCGCCACCAAAAATGTTTCTGGCGTCGATGTGTCGGTCGCTGCTGGCGCGCAGCTCGTCGACGGCGCTGGCCGGCACCTCGCACAGTTTGCCGACAGTCGGCAGCGTTGGCTCGAATGGCATCTTGGGCGGATTCCGATCCCCATTCCTTCCAGCCTTCCGGTGTTACACGTTCGACCAGATGCATATGCGCGGTCGAGCGAAGAGGAAGAGACAGTCGCGCCACTGCTCGCCCCTCAGCTACGGCGCGCCCATGCAGCGGGGCATCGTTCTCAAAGGTGACCTTCCCGCATTTTAAAATGGATTGGGTCGTGACCTCGTGACCATCGGCGCCCTCGAATTTTGTGTGGGCTAAGCCTAAGCTCATTCCCAAAAGCCCGCAACCCCCCCCCCCCACGACCAAATCTCCGTCATCATGCCCCTTGTGACCTCTGGGGATCCGCTTAGTGTGTACAGCGATGAAGTAAGTTACAAAGCAGACATTGATGATAAATTGTGCTTGCTTCCAGTGTTGATTCTGCATCCCAAGAAGCCGAACTCGGGGAACAGGCGCTGCGTGCAGGTGAAGCTGACGAACGGCAACGTCGCCGTCGCCTATATTCCCGGAGAGGGACACAACCTACAGGAGCACAGTCAGGTCTGACTGCCTGCCTGCGTGTTCGTGCGTGCGTGCGAGGTGCGTGCATAGGTGTAGATTGGTCCAAAAGCCAGGGGGGGGGGTGTCTGGGGGTTTTGGGTGAGGGGGGGGGGTCTAGAGCCATCCCGGATAAACTGACCGGGATCGAGAATTGTGGAGGAGGGGGGGTTTTAGTGGAGGATTTTGCACCATAATAACGTGTAAAATGGGTACGTTTTGGTCTAAAATGGGTCAAAATATGGTCTAAATACCACTTTTCAGGCGTTTTTGGGTCATACTACACTGAAAAAGAAACAAAAACACGCATCTTTGCCCATTTTTTTTAATATTGAGAGAGGGTTTCCCGCAAGTTCTCCAGGATGGCGATGGCCAGGGGGGGGGGGGGTCGCGCCCGCCAAAAATCGCGACGGCCATAGCCAGGGGGGCTGTTAACCCCCCCCCCCCTAGACCACCCCTGAGCCCACCTATGGGTGCGTGTCGCTTCGCCACAGAGGTGTAACTGGCCATCGAAGCTGGGGGTAGTGATGGCAATTTTGACGTTTTTCATTTTTAGGTAGGTAGGTTAGGTAAAACTGGCCGCAAAAAGGCCTTAGGTAGGTTAGGTTAGGTAAGCTAGATCTTTCTGCTAGGTAGGTAGGTAATCGGGCAAATTCTTTAGGTTATAGGTAGGTAATTTAGGTAACTCCAAGCTGTCAAGTGTCAGGCAATATTGCATGCATGTACTGTAAACTTCCGAGCTGTGATTGCCAGCACTATGCATTGAGCACACGCACGCTCGCACGCACACACGCACGCACGCTCGTACGCACGCTCGCAGGCACGCACGCACGCACGCACGCACGCGCCGACAGACATACGCATACATACCTGCACGCATGCGCGCATATGCTAGCATGCACTCCATCTGCCATGCACAACACGGATAATGAATGGCCGCTCTTTGTTTTGCCGCCACAACTGCTACAGTGCTTCGATCGAGCTGAAACTTGGAATATATTTTTGAAATACCTAAACTTAGATGTGTGCTAAGCGAAATTGCATTTGGTTTACAAAATCAATTTTATTTCGCCCCAAACAGATCACTGATTTTCGAAGTGACTGCCGCCGGCCACTTCGCACTTTTCGCAGCGTGCCACGACGGATCTGCAAATTTTTGTGTACAAATCACTTTCCAAGCTATCGAATGCCATCACAATGGACTCTTTCAGTTGCTCTATATTGTTGGACTTGTGAGCGTACGTTATCTCCTTGATAATTCCGGTACTTAAAAATTACGGCAATCTTCCTTTATAATCAGGCTGCACACTTTGAGACTCTGTAGCTTTAAGTTTTCTTGACCAAACGCAACTTCGTTTGGCACACATCTAAATTTAAGTATTTTCAACATATATTCCAAGTTTCAGCTCGATCGAAGCACTGTAGCAATAGTGGCGGCAAAACCAAGAGCGTCCATTATCCGTGGGCCACCCTGTATCACGTCAAATTTGAGGGTCTGGTCTTGGGTCAGCCACCCGACCGCCCACCGATTCAGTAGGTGTTCTTGAGGAGCATTCGCAAAGTAAAACTATTTAGTTTCTGTAGACGTCCAATGGACTACAATGTAGACAAGGCTACGAATATCTCGTCAGAGACGCAGCGGACAAAGAAATGCTCTTCTTGCCAACATCAATACAACAACGAATCAAATCTGACCGCCGCAAACGTAAACAATGGCCACGTTAGCCTACTTGTATCTGCAAAATGTTTCAGTTTGCACGAATCGATTTTTTGACTCCACAAATTTTAGCTTAGGCAGGTAACCTAGTAGGTAACGGCAAAATCTAGGTAGGTAGGTTAGGTACAGGTAGCTCGATTTTCGCGCTAGGTAGGTTAGGTTAGGTTACCTAGGCCAAAAAAGGCTAGGTAACCTACTAGGTAGGTAACCTAGCTAGGTAGGTTGCCATCACTAGCTGGGGGGGGGGGTGAAACCGGGATTTTTACCAAGTCGCTGGGGGTAACCTGCACGGCCAAATTTGATACAATTTCTCTTTTTCCAGCCTCAATTGTGACCTAGAAAATGCTTCGTGTATGCTGAAAACACAGCGCCGCAGGCAAAAATTGGTGAATTTTTGGCCAAAAACGTGCTTCAGTGACTCTGAAAATGGTCAGTTGGAGCAAAAAAACAGCGCCGCAGGCAAAATTTGGTTATTTTTGGGCCGAAAACGCGCCCAAAAGACTCCAAAATGGTCTGTAGGTGCGTAAAATGGTGCGTAAAAAAAGGTGGGGGGGGGGGAGGGGTGACCCCTACAAACACCCTACCCACTTACACCTATGCGTCGCCAAAGGTGGGCTCAGGGGGGGGGGTGTTCAGCCCCCTGGCCAAGGCCATCCCGCTTTTCTGCGGGAGCGACCCCCCCCCCCCTCCCCCAGCCATCGCCAATATCGAAAACGTTGGCTAACGATGCGTGTTTTTGCTTTCGTTTCAGTGTAGTGTGACCCAAAAACGTTTAAAAAGTTCTATTTAGGCGTTGTTTCGACACATTTTCCACCAAAAAGGGCCGATTTACACGCTATTTTGGTGCGAAATCTCCCACTTCGACCACCCCTCCTCCAAAATTTTCGATCCGAGCGGGATGGCGGGAGGCCACCCCTCTCGCAACCCCCCGCCACCCCCCTGGCTTTTGACCCAACCTACACCTATGCGCTTTGCAGGTGATGGTGAAGCACCAAAAGAAGAAGGACCTAATCGGTGTGAATCTGCGCGTCGTGCGCGGCATGCTCGACTGCGCGCTGGTCAAGAAGAACGCTTGAACCTTCACAGCCGATCTGTTGATTCTCATGTCTGTGTCCGTGTCGAGATAAGCACCACCTTAGGGGCAAAGTTGAAAGCTCTCCGAGAATAGAGACTGTCATCCGAGTTTCGCTTTTCAGTGGCGCATTTGTACAGTTTTTTTTGCGCGTTGCGGCAGTTGCGCAAAAAGAAATGGAATGTGTCGACAGTGGAAAGACGCGTCGAGATGACGACGCCGACAACTGTCGACGTCTCGTCAGTGTCGGCAGCGTCGTCGACAGGGCCTTCGTCGGCCGCGTCGACCAGTGGCAGACAGCGGTCGGAACACGGTGGGTGGTGTCTTGATACTTGTGTTGATATGAATACCACCGTCGGATGGGTAGCTTGGTTGGTTGAGTGGCTGACTGTTGGTATCGATTGTATTGTATTGGTATTTTCTAGGTTGTACTGATTGGATTGTTACGCAACTGTTGGTTAAGTAACTAGTCGTAAAGTTACCGTTTTGCAGTTAAGAAAACTTATTGTCTGCGTTCTGCTAATGTTTGCTCTGTTATAGGCTGGGCGTGGCGCGCGCGCTACATTACTACATATGGAGAGTGAGTGTGTGTGTGTGTCGGCTATAAGCTTTGAAGTGGAGTGGCGCGCGCCTGTGTGCGTGTGTTTGCCTAGCCGCGTTTCTTTTGGCCGCTAGCTAGCCAGCGCCCCCTTTTACGCTAAGCTATGTTCGCCTGCTGTTTGCTCTTCTCGACGAGCGACAACTCGCGTCGTCTTTGTCGCGTCTTCCCCCACCCCCCCCCCCCCTTCCACCTGCCGCCCATACGCTGAAGACGAATCGCCGCGTTCGTGCGTGCGCCTCGCATTGCAGGTTCGGGGCTGATTTGTTGAATCCGATCCCAAATCAGATCACTCTCCCCCCCCCACAACAAACATGGGTTTGGTAACGCCCTCCTCGTCTTGAATTGGGCCCTTTTGAATTTCCGGGTCATGAATTGGCTTTGGCTTTGCTCTCAGCCGACGAGAAGAAGAGTGTCATCTATCCTGACACTTGCTATCGCTTCCGGTGGTCTTTCCCCTTCCCGTACCCCCAAAGCCTTTGTCCCTTCAATTTTTGATTTGTGTCTCGTCGACGCGTTTGCTTTGTCCGTTCGCGCGTACGCACGCACATACGCACACGCGCCTCCCAAACCAAGGAGAAAACCCATTGCCAAGATTGCCATCTGCCGCAGCCGCCAGAAGACGCGAAAGGTCACTAGCGGTGTGCGTGCGTGCGTGCGTGCGTCGACGCGTGTGTGTGTCACCACCCACAGGTCTTCTTGTCGACAGCCGCGCTGGCTGCGTTTCCACTTCGACCCATCCTATTCGCGGCATTCCAAAAAAAAGTAGATGCCCCGCGGCACTTGTGCTCTGCCGCCGCTGCAAATCGATATGCCTCACCCACTCACTAAAGTGGGATATGTGCCGGTTAGAAAGGGTTTCAACAGCTTTTGCCAGGCGCCGCGAATTTAATGCGTCGAACGAGCGACACACCACGAACCCGTACGTGTTGCTGCATTTTGCAGACGCACTGCTGGAATCAAAAGCGCGCCGACCTGTCTGTGCGTGCGTGCGTGCGTGCGTGCGTGCGTCGTCTGCCTGCGAGCACTGCATCATCGCGCGCTCTCTCCACCTAGCCGCCCAGTTGCATACATACGTAGTCGTGTGCCCGGCTATCTCAGTCTATTGTGGGAGAGCCGCAAGCGACAGCGCTCTCGTATCGTTCTGCGCTTCATCGCCGTACGTGTTCCCTTCGTGCGCGATTAAAAAAGAAGGAAATTCTGGAAAGAAAATGTCGGCTAATGATCGCTGGTTCAGCGACGAACGCATGGTCGAATCCGGCTGTGGAATGCGCTTCGAGCTCGCGCAGTCGCAGCTGGGCGTCGCCTACGAGCCAGAAAGTGAATCAGGGTGTACGCGTCAGCGTACAACCCTAATATGTGACGACTTCTCAATGCGGCTTTTTGAATTTTCGATCGCCTATAACTTTTGATTGCCTGAACGGATCTTGGCGCGTTATGGCGCAAATGAACCGCCTTCTTCTGGGGCATCGAATGCGCCATAACGCGTTTCCTTGCTTTACTGTAAGGGGTCAATAGTTCCAAAAATGTTCCAATTTTGCGGCTTTTTTTTTTTCATGTTCTCCGCCAGGTTTTTGGAGCGCCGCTCGCGAACGCCAGGGCCTATCTCGATGAAACTTGGTATGTGTAGCCGGCTAGTGGTGGCAATGTTGCATGCCAAAGGATTTGTGTGCACTGCGTTCCGATCGCGAGATATTGCCGATTTTATCCGATTATCGATTGATTTTCTTGGAAATGGGCCACAAATTTTGTGCCCTATAGGCGCTTTAACGGTACATCGCAGCGCTTCGCTGTAAAGGAGAAAGTTGGTCGCCATGACATGACTTGTGTTACTTTCAACAATTGGACCAAATTGGACGCACCAAAATACCTCCCCCCATTATATCGATAACGGAAATTGGCGATATGTCAATGTGGTTAGGTCGAATGGCCTAAACATCAATAATAAAGTTGATCGACCTTCGATGTAGAACATTCATTCCTTGAAGTCAACACGATCCGACGCACCAAAATATTTCACTTCCGGGATAATGGATAAATATGGATATGGGTAGGTCGGATCACTTTGGCCAAAACACAAAAGTTGACCGCCTGCACGTGCAGATCATTTTGATTCTTTACATCGCTATGCTCCGACGAACCAATATGGCACTACAGATGTGCACGCACGCACGCACACCAACAAATGGGCTGCTTCGCAAGAAACTTGATGTGGGTAGGTCCGATCACTTTGGCAAAACACAAAAGTTGACCGCCTAGTCATGGCGATCATTTCCATACTTTACATCACTATGCTCTGACGCAGCAATATAGCACAACTGCATGTGCATGCACGCATGTATGTCTGCTAGGCTATTGGTACTTTGCTTTACTTCAAGTTTGCCTTGTTCAATTCAGTCACAGGTACATTGTGTGTGAACCTATGTCAGTGAACGTCTGTGTGCGTGCGTGCGCGCGTGCGTGCGTGCATGCGTGCGTGCGTACGTGCGTGCGTGCAAGCGTGCGTGCGTGCGAGCATGCGAGCGTGCGTTTGTGTGTGCACCGTGCGTGCATGCTTGCATGCGTTGAATTAAAGAAACCCCTTCATCTTTCGAAAAAACACTGTATTAAGGAAAAATTTGCAGGTGGCTGCAAAAAAAAGGCGAATATGTGACGCTATTTTGTTAAAGTCCAGTTTGAAAAAGAGGGGTATTAATCAAGGCACGCCTCAAGCCACTTACGCTTTGCAGCTGATCAACTTCAGTTTGAACAAACCGTGTATAAAAACTGAACCAAACGCAGCAACACGTCACATATTTGGCATTTTTTTGTGTTCGCGTGCATACGAAGGTGCAGTGGCAATTATTAGGACCTACACACACTGCATTCACATATGCCGCATGACAGAATGACACTTGGTTGTGAGACAGACAGGAAGGACCCCATGGAACACGATGCACGTGCAGGCTCGCACGCAGGCAGGCAGGCACGCACGCACGCAAGCACGCGCACGCACGCACGCACGCACGCACGCACGCACGCACGCACGCACGCACGCACAAGATGTAAAATGGTGCATTGCACTATGCAAACGTTGTAGGTCATCATTGGATGAAATGCCAAACGGGGAATGACAAATGGAGCCAGTACAGTATGTATGCATTGCCTACACATCACTAACTGCAGTGGCAACTTACATGTCACAAATGTTAGCAGGGTGCCGATTATTTATCCAGGAAGTTTGGCTGTGCCAGGTCCATGGTAATGGCCAATGGCAATGCATTGTCAGAGAGAGATGAGATGTGAAAGGGTTGCTGTTGCGTTTTGGCTGAATGAGGGTGGCTCGCACAAAAAATGCCGAATATGTGACGTGTTGCTGCGTTTGGTTCAGATTTTATACACGGTTTGTTCAAACTGAAGTTGATCAGCTGCAAAGCGTAAGTGGCTTGAGGCGTGCCTTGATTAATACCCCTCTTTTTCAAACTGGACTTTAACAAAATAGCGTCACATATTCGCCTTTTTTTTGCAGCCACCTGCAAATTTTTCCTTAATCTTCAATCGCTCGCATCTATAAATCTTATTGTTACGTTTACGACAATGTGCCGGTGCATTGCAGGATTGTTTGGTTTGATTGGGTGGCTGCTGAACGCTGGAGCCTTTTTATGTGACGGGAGAAAAATTTAATGTACGTTTGCGCTTTTTGGTAGCGATGCGTCCCCGACTGCTTCAGTAGTCACATTCAGAGTTGATGTACTTTGCTTGAACCATTTGTCGAGTTTTTTTTTTCAGACGAGCTGTTGTGCGCCGAGAATTCGGCTCTGAGGGACCGTGTTGCCGAGCTGGAGAAGAAGGTCACCGAGCAGGAGGGCGAACTCACCGACATCAAGTGCGTGCGTGCGTGCGTGCTTAGGAATGTCCGATCGTTTTACCACGCTGACCGCATTATTCGGACCGCCGCCGCCGCCACGCGTACAATCCAATACAGCATACAGCACAGTTGTATACGCAGAGTTGTGGTGTACGCCTTGTGTCACTACAATACAGTGGTGCAGTGTACGCCGTAGGTACTGACGTACACTGTATATGCAAATTCAGAGAGACCATGACCGAGGTACTGTCGCGTCTGCGCACGGTGGAGGAGTGTCCCCCGCCCGTCGTCGACAACTCCACCTCGCAGTCCGTT